>CATNUR010000264.1:0-54000 GCA_951213105.1 Amaurobius ferox
AATCCCCTACAGAACACCACCATCGGTTTCCCAATCGGAAAATTTGGGGGAGAGTTATAGCAATCTTTAACCGAAACCAAGATTTTCCGAAGGCGCAAAATATTTGCGGTGCTGAAGTTAGCTCTCACTCCCCAGTGACTTAAAGAATTGAGCTGAAACTTGGCAAACCTCTTCAGTATCGAATCCCCTACAGAACCCCACCATCGGTTTCCCAATCGGATAATTTGGGTGGGAGTTATAGCAATCTTTAACCGAAACCAAGATTTTCCGAAGGCGCAAAATATTTGCGGTGCTGAAGTTAGCTCTCACTCCCCAGTGACTTAAAGAATTGAGCTGAAACTTGGCAAACCTCTTCAGTATCGACTCCCCTACAGAACCCCACCATCGGTTTCCCAATCGGATAATTTGGGGGAGAGTTACAGCAATCTTTAACCGAAAACATGATTTTCCGACGGCGCAAAATATTTGCGCTGCTGAAGTTGGCTCTCACTCCCCAGTGACTTAACGAATTGAGCTGAAACTTGGCAAACCTGTTCAGTATCGACTCCCCTACAGAACCCCACAATCGGTTTCCCAATCGGATAATTTGGGGGAGAGTTATAGCAATGTTTATCCAAAACCAAGATTTTCCGACGGCGCAAAAATTGTGCGCTGCTGAAGTTGGCTCTAACTCGCCAGGGAATTATCGATTTGAGCTGAAATTTGGCAAACTTCCTCAGTATTGAGTCCCCTACAGAACCCGACCATCGGTTTCCCAATCGGATAATATGGATGGGATTTATAGCAATCTTTAACCGAAACCAAAATTTTCCGACGGCGCAAAAATTGTGCGCTGCTGAAGTTGGCTCTAACTTCCCAGGGAATTATAGGATTGAGCTGAAACTTGGCAAACCTGTTCAGTATCGAGTCCCCTACAGATCCCCATCATCGGTTTCCCAATCGGATAATTTTGGGGAGAGTTATAGCAATCTTTTTCCGAAACCAAGATTTTCCGACGGCGCAAAAATTGTACGCTGCTGAAGTTGGCTCTAACTCGCCAGGGAATTATCGATTTGAGCTGAAACTTAGCAAACCTCTTCAGTATCGAGTCCCCTACAGAACCCCACCATCGGTTTCCCAATCGGATAATTTGGGTGGGAGTTATAGCAATCTTTAACCGAAACCAAAATTTTCCGCCAGCGCAAAAATTGTGCGCTGCTGAAGTTGGCTCTAACTTCCCAGGGAATTATCGGATTGAGCTGAAACTTGGCAAACCTGTTCAGTTTCGAATCCCCTACAGAACACCACCATCGGTTTCCCAATCGGAAAATTTGGGGGAGAGTTATAGCAATCTTTAACCGAAACAAAGATTTTCCGACGGCGCAAAATATTTGCGCTGCTGAAGATGGCTCCAACTCCCCAGGGACTTAAAGAATTGAGCTGAAACTTGGCAAACCTGTTCAGTATCGAGTCCCCTACAGAACCCCACCATCGGTTTCCCAATCGGATAATTTGGGGGAGAGTTACAGCAATCTTTAAATGAAACCATGATTTTCCGACGGCGCAAAATATTTGCGCTGCTGAAGTTGGCTCTCACTCCCCAGTGACTTAAAGAATTGAGCTGAAACTTGGCAAACCTCTTCAGTATCGAATCCCCTACAGAACCCCACCATCGGTTTCCCAATCGGATAATTTGGGTGGGAGTTATAGCAATCTTTAACCGAAACCAAAATTTTCCGACGGCGCAAAAATTGTGCGCTGCTGAAGTTGGCTCTAACTTCCCAGGGAATTATCGGATTGAGCTGAAACTTGGCAAACCTGTTCAGTATCGAATCCCCTACAGAACACCACCATCGGTTTCCCAATCGGAAAATTTGGGGGAGAGTTATAGCAATCTTTAACCGAAACCACGATTTTCCGAAGGCGCAAAATATTTGCGGTGCTGAAGTTAGCTCTCACTCCCCAGTGACTTAAAGAATTGAGCTGAAACTTGGCAAACCTCTTCAGTATCGAATCCCCTACAGAACCCCACCATCGGTTTCCCAATCGGATAATTTGGGTGGGAGTTATAGCAATCTTTAATCGAAACCATGATTTTCCGACGGCGCAAAATATTTGCTCTGCTGAAGTTGGCTCTAACTCGCAAGGGAATTATCGATTTGAGCTGAAACTTGGCAAACCAGTTCAGTATCGAGTACCTTGCAGAACCCCACCATCGGTTACCCAATCGGATAATTTGGGTGGGAGTTATAGCAATCTTTAACCGAAACCAAAATTTTCCGACGGCGCAAAAATTGTGCGCTGCTGAAGTTGGCTCTAACTTCCCAGTGAATTATCGGATTGAGCTGAAACTTAACAAACCTGTCCAGTATCGACTCCTCTACAGAACCCCACCATCGGTTTCCCAATCGGATAATTTGGGGGAGAGTTATAGCAATCTTTATCCGAAACCAAGATTTTAAGAAGGCGCAAAAATTCTGCGCTGCTGAAGTTGGCTCTAACTCGCCAGGGAATTATCGGATTGAGCTGAAACTTGGCAAACCTGTTCAGTATCGACTCCCCTACAGAACCCCAGCATCGGTTTCCCAATCGGATAATTTGGGTGGGAGTTATAGCAATCTTTAATCGAAACCATGATTTTCCGACGGCGCAAAATATTTGCTCTGCTGAAGTTGGCTCTAACTCGCCAGGGAATTATCGATTTGAGCTGAAACTTGGCAAACCTGTTCAGTATCGAGTCCCCTACAGAACCCTACCATCGGTTTCCCAATCGGATAATTTGGGGGAGAGTTACAGCAATCTTTAAATGAAACCATGATTTTCCGACGGCGCAAAATATTTGCGCTGCTGAAGTTGGCTCTCACTCCCCAGTGACTTAAAGAATTGAGCTGAAACTTGGCAAACCTCTTCAGTATCGAATCCCCTACAGAACCCCACCATCGGTTTCCCAATCGGATAATTTGGGTGGGAGTTATAGCAATCTTTAACCGAAACCAAAATTTTCCGACGGCGCAAAAATTGTGCGCTGCTGAAGTTGGCTCTAACTTCCCAGGGAATTATCGGATTGAGCTGAAACTTGGCAAACCTGTTCAGTATCGAATCCCCTACAGAACACCACCATCGGTTTCCCAATCGGAAAATTTGGGGGAGAGTTATAGCAATCTTTAACCGAAACAAAGATTTTCCGACGGCGCAAAATATTTGCGCTGCTGAAGATGGCTCCAACTCCCCAGGGACTTAAAGAATTGAGCTGAAACTTGGCAAACCTGTTCAGTATCGAGTCCCCTACAGAACCCCACCATCGGTTTCCCAATCGGATAATTTGGGGGAGAGTTACAGCAATCTTTAAATGAAACCATGATTTTCCGACGGCGCAAAATATTTGCGCTGCTGAAGTTGGCTCTCACTCCCCAGTGACTTAAAGAATTGAGCTGAAACTTGGCAAACCTCTTCAGTATCGAATCCCCTACAGAACCCCACCATCGGTTTCCCAATCGGATAATTTGGGTGGGAGTTATAGCAATCTTTAACCGAAACCAAAATTTTCCGACGGCGCAAAAATTGTGCGCTGCTGAAGTTGGCTCTAACTTCCCAGGGAATTATCGGATTGAGCTGAAACTTGGAAAACCTGTTCAGTATCGAATCCCCTACAGAACACCACCATCGGTTTCCCAATCGGAAAATTTGGGGGAGAGTTATAGCAATCTTTAACCGAAACCAAGATTTTCCGAAGGCGCAAAATATTTGCGGTGCTGAAGTTGGCTCTCACTCCCCAGTGACTTAAAGAATTGAGCTGAAACTTGGCAAACCTCTTCAGTATCGAATCCCCTACAGAACCCCACCATCGGTTTCCCAATCGGATAATTTGGGTGGGAGTTATAGCAATCTTTAATCGAAACCATGATTTTCCGACGGCGCAAAATATTTGCTCTGCTGAAGTTGGCTCTAACTCGCAAGGGAATTATCGATTTGAGCTGAAACTTGGCAAACCAGTTCAGTATCGAGTACCTTGCAGAACCCCACCATCGGTTACCCAATCGGATAATTTGGGTGGGAGTTATAGCAATCTTTAACCGAAACCAAAATTTTCCGACGGCGCAAAAATTGTGCGCTGCTGAAGTTGGCTCTAACTTCCCAGTGAATTATCGGATTGAGCTGAAACTTAACAAACCTGTCCAGTATCGACTCCTCTACAGAACCCCACCATCGGTTTCCCAATCGGATAATTTGGGGGAGAGTTATAGCAATCTTTATCCGAAACCAAGATTTTAAGAAGGCGCAAAAATTCTGCGCTGCTGAAGTTGGCTCTAACTCGCCAGGGAATTATCGGATTGAGCTGAAACTTGGCAAACCTGTTCAGTATCGACTCCCCTACAGATCCCCATCATCGGTTTCCCAATCGGATAATTTTGGGGAGAGTTATAGCAATCTTTTTCCGAAACCAAGATTTTCCGACGGCGCAAAAATTGTACGCTGCTGAAGTTGGCTCTAACTCGCCAGGGAATTATCGATTTGAGCTGAAACTTAGCAAACCTCTTCAGTATCGAGTCCCCTACAGAACCCCACCATCGGTTTCCCAATCGGATAATTTGGGTGGGAGTTATAGCAATCTTTAACCGAAACCAAAATTTTCCGCCAGCGCAAAAATTGTGCGCTGCTGAAGTTGGCTCTAACTTCCCAGGGAATTATCGGATTGAGCTGAAACTTGGCAAACCTGTTCAGTTTCGAATCCCCTACAGAACACCACCATCGGTTTCCCAATCGGAAAATTTGGGGGAGAGTTATAGCAATCTTTAACCGAAACAAAGATTTTCCGACGGCGCAAAATATTTGCGCTGCTGAAGATGGCTCCAACTCCCCAGGGACTTAAAGAATTGAGCTGAAACTTGGCAAACCTGTTCAGTATCGAGTCCCCTACAGAACCCCACCATCGGTTTCCCAATCGGATAATTTGGGGGAGAGTTACAGCAATCTTTAAATGAAACCATGATTTTCCGACGGCGCAAAATATTTGCGCTGCTGAAGTTGGCTCTCACTCCCCAGTGACTTAAAGAATTGAGCTGAAACTTGGCAAACCTCTTCAGTATCGAATCCCCTACAGAACCCCACCATCGGTTTCCCAATCGGATAATTTGGGTGGGAGTTATAGCAATCTTTAACCGAAACCAAAATTTTCCGACGGCGCAAAAATTGTGCGCTGCTGAAGTTGGCTCTAACTTCCCAGGGAATTATCGGATTGAGCTGAAACTTGGCAAACCTGTTCAGTATCGAATCCCCTACAGAACACCACCATCGGTTTCCCAATCGGAAAATTTGGGGGAGAGTTATAGCAATCTTTAACCGAAACCACGATTTTCCGAAGGCGCAAAATATTTGCGGTGCTGAAGTTAGCTCTCACTCCCCAGTGACTTAAAGAATTGAGCTGAAACTTGGCAAACCTCTTCAGTATCGAATCCCCTACAGAACCCCACCATCGGTTTCCCAATCGGATAATTTGGGTGGGAGTTATAGCAATCTTTAATCGAAACCATGATTTTCCGACGGCGCAAAATATTTGCTCTGCTGAAGTTGGCTCTAACTCGCAAGGGAATTATCGATTTGAGCTGAAACTTGGCAAACCAGTTCAGTATCGAGTACCTTGCAGAACCCCACCATCGGTTACCCAATCGGATAATTTGGGTGGGAGTTATAGCAATCTTTAACCGAAACCAAAATTTTCCGACGGCGCAAAAATTGTGCGCTGCTGAAGTTGGCTCTAACTTCCCAGTGAATTATCGGATTGAGCTGAAACTTAACAAACCTGTCCAGTATCGACTCCTCTACAGAACCCCACCATCGGTTTCCCAATCGGATAATTTGGGGGAGAGTTATAGCAATCTTTATCCGAAACCAAGATTTTAAGAAGGCGCAAAAATTCTGCGCTGCTGAAGTTGGCTCTAACTCGCCAGGGAATTATCGGATTGAGCTGAAACTTGGCAAACCTGTTCAGTATCGACTCCCCTACAGAACCCCAGCATCGGTTTCCCAATCGGATAATTTGGGTGGGAGTTATAGCAATCTTTAATCGAAACCATGATTTTCCGACGGCGCAAAATATTTGCTCTGCTGAAGTTGGCTCTAACTCGCCAGGGAATTATCGATTTGAGCTGAAACTTGGCAAACCTGTTCAGTATCGAGTCCCCTACAGAACCCTACCATCGGTTTCCCAATCGGATAATTTGGGGGAGAGTTACAGCAATCTTTAAATGAAACCATGATTTTCCGACGGCGCAAAATATTTGCGCTGCTGAAGTTGGCTCTCACTCCCCAGTGACTTAAAGAATTGAGCTGAAACTTGGCAAACCTCTTCAGTATCGAATCCCCTACAGAACCCCACCATCGGTTTCCCAATCGGATAATTTGGGTGGGAGTTATAGCAATCTTTAACCGAAACCAAAATTTTCCGACGGCGCAAAAATTGTGCGCTGCTGAAGTTGGCTCTAACTTCCCAGGGAATTATCGGATTGAGCTGAAACTTGGCAAACCTGTTCAGTATCGAATCCCCTACAGAACACCACCATCGGTTTCCCAATCGGAAAATTTGGGGGAGAGTTATAGCAATCTTTAACCGAAACAAAGATTTTCCGACGGCGCAAAATATTTGCGCTGCTGAAGATGGCTCCAACTCCCCAGGGACTTAAAGAATTGAGCTGAAACTTGGCAAACCTGTTCAGTATCGAGTCCCCTACAGAACCCCACCATCGGTTTCCCAATCGGATAATTTGGGGGAGAGTTACAGCAATCTTTAAATGAAACCATGATTTTCCGACGGCGCAAAATATTTGCGCTGCTGAAGTTGGCTCTCACTCCCCAGTGACTTAAAGAATTGAGCTGAAACTTGGCAAACCTCTTCAGTATCGAATCCCCTACAGAACCCCACCATCGGTTTCCCAATCGGATAATTTGGGTGGGAGTTATAGCAATCTTTAACCGAAACCAAAATTTTCCGACGGCGCAAAAATTGTGCGCTGCTGAAGTTGGCTCTAACTTCCCAGGGAATTATCGGATTGAGCTGAAACTTGGAAAACCTGTTCAGTATCGAATCCCCTACAGAACACCACCATCGGTTTCCCAATCGGAAAATTTGGGGGAGAGTTATAGCAATCTTTAACCGAAACCAAGATTTTCCGAAGGCGCAAAATATTTGCGGTGCTGAAGTTGGCTCTCACTCCCCAGTGACTTAAAGAATTGAGCTGAAACTTGGCAAACCTCTTCAGTATCGAATCCCCTACAGAACCCCACCATCGGTTTCCCAATCGGATAATTTGGGTGGGAGTTATAGCAATCTTTAATCGAAACCATGATTTTCCGACGGCGCAAAATATTTGCTCTGCTGAAGTTGGCTCTAACTCGCAAGGGAATTATCGATTTGAGCTGAAACTTGGCAAACCAGTTCAGTATCGAGTACCTTGCAGAACCCCACCATCGGTTACCCAATCGGATAATTTGGGTGGGAGTTATAGCAATCTTTAACCGAAACCAAAATTTTCCGACGGCGCAAAAATTGTGCGCTGCTGAAGTTGGCTCTAACTTCCCAGTGAATTATCGGATTGAGCTGAAACTTAACAAACCTGTCCAGTATCGACTCCTCTACAGAACCCCACCATCGGTTTCCCAATCGGATAATTTGGGGGAGAGTTATAGCAATCTTTATCCGAAACCAAGATTTTAAGAAGGCGCAAAAATTCTGCGCTGCTGAAGTTGGCTCTAACTCGCCAGGGAATTATCGGATTGAGCTGAAACTTGGCAAACCTGTTCAGTATCGACTCCCCTACAGAACCCCACCATCGGTTTCCCAATCGGATAATTTGGGTGGGAGTTATAGCAATCTTTAATCGAAACCATGATTTTCCGACGGCGCAAAATATTTGCTCTGCTGAAGTTGGCTCTAACTCGCCAGGGAATTATCGATTTGAGCTGAAACTTGGCAAACCAGTTCAGTATCGAGTCCCCTGCAGAACCCCAAAATCGGTTTCCCAATCGGATAATTTGGGTGGGAGTTATAGCAATCTTTAACCGAAACCAAAATTTTCCGATGGCGCAAAAATTGTGCGCTGCTGAAATTGGCTCTAACTTCCCAGGGAATTATCGGAATGAGCTGAAACTTCGCAAACCTGTTCAGTATCGAGTCCCCTACAGAACCCCACCATCGGTTTCCCAATCGGATAATTTGGGGGAGAGTTACAGCAATCTTTAACCGAAAACATGATTTTCCGACGGCGCAAAATATTTGCGCTGCTGAAGTTGGCTCTCACTCCCCAGTGACTTAACGAATTGAGCTGAAACTTGGCAAACCTGTTCAGTATCGACTCCCCTACAGAACCCCACCATCGGTTTCCCAATCGGATAATTTGGGGGAGAGTTATAGCAATCTTTATCCGAAACCAAGATTTTCCGACGGCGCAAAAATTGTGCGCTGCTGAAGTTGGCTCTAACTCGCCAGGGAATTATCGATTTGAGCTGAAATTTGGCAAACTTCCTCAGTATTGAGTCCCCTACAGAACCCGACCATCGGTTTCCCAATCGGATAATATGGATGGGATTTATAGAAATCTTTAACCGAAACCAAAATTTTCCGCCAGCCCAAAAATTGTGCGCTGCTGAAGTTGGCTCTAACTTCCCAGGGAATTATAGGATTGAGCTGAAACTTGGCAAACCTGTTCAGTATCGAGTCCCCTACAGATCCCCACCATCGGTTTCCCAATCGGATAATTTTGAGGAGAGTTATAGCAATCTTTATCCGAAACCAAGATTTTCCGACGGCGCAAAAATTGTACGCTGCTGAAGTTGGCTCTAACTCGCCAGGGAATTATCGATTTGAGCTGAAACTTAGCAAACCTCTTCAGTATCGAGTCCCCTACAGAACCCCACCATCGGTTTCCCAATCGGATAATTTGGGTGGGAGTTATAGCAATCTTTAACCGAAACCAAAATTTTCCGCCAGCCCAAAAATTGTGCGCTGCTGAAGTTGGCTCTAACTTCCCAGGGAATTATAGGATTGAGCTGAAACTTGGCAAACCTGTTCAGTATCGAGTCCCCTACAGATCCCCACCATCGGTTTCCCAATCGGATAATTTTGAGGAGAGTTATAGCAATCTTTATCCGAAACCAAGATTTTCCGACGGCGCAAAAATTGTACGCTGCTGAAGTTGGCTCTCACTCCCCAGTGACTTAAAGAATTGAGCTGAAACTTGGCAAACCTCTTCAGTATCGAATCCCCTACAGAACCCCACCATCGGTTTCCCAATCGGATAATTTGGGTGGGAGTTATAGCAATCTTTAACCGAAACCAAAATTTTCCGACGGCGCAAAAATTGTGCGCTGCTGAAGTTGGCTCTAACTTCCCAGGGAATTATCGGATTGAGCTGAAACTTGGCAAACCTGTTCAGTATCGAATCCCCTACAGAACACCACCATCGGTTTCCCAATCGGAAAATTTGGGGGAGAGTTATAGCAATCTTTAACCGAAACAAAGATTTTCCGACGGCGCAAAATATTTGCGCTGCTGAAGATGGCTCCAACTCCCCAGGGACTTAAAGAATTGAGCTGAAACTTGGCAAACCTGTTCAGTATCGAGTCCCCTACAGAACCCCACCATCGGTTTCCCAATCGGATAATTTGGGGGAGAGTTACAGCAATCTTTAAATGAAACCATGATTTTCCGACGGCGCAAAATATTTGCGCTGCTGAAGTTGGCTCTCACTCCCCAGTGACTTAAAGAATTGAGCTGAAACTTGGCAAACCTCTTCAGTATCGAATCCCCTACAGAACCCCACCATCGGTTTCCCAATCGAATAATTTGGGTGGGAGTTATAGCAATCTTTAACCGAAACCAAAATTTTCCGACGGCGCAAAAATTGTGCGCTGCTGAAGTTGGCTCTAACTTCCCAGGGAATTATCGGATTGAGCTGAAACTTGGAAAACCTGTTCAGTATCGAATCCCCTACAGAACACCACCATCGGTTTCCCAATCGGAAAATTTGGGGGAGAGTTATAGCAATCTTTAACCGAAACCAAGATTTTCCGAAGGCGCAAAATATTTGCGGTGCTGAAGTTGGCTCTCACTCCCCAGTGACTTAAAGAATTGAGCTGAAACTTGGCAAACCTCTTCAGTATCGAATCCCCTACAGAACCCCACCATCGGTTTCCCAATCGGATAATTTGGGTGGGAGTTATAGCAATCTTTAATCGAAACCATGATTTTCCGACGGCGCAAAATATTTGCTCTGCTGAAGTTGGCTCTAACTCGCAAGGGAATTATCGATTTGAGCTGAAACTTGGCAAACCAGTTCAGTATCGAGTACCTTGCAGAACCCCACCATCGGTTACCCAATCGGATAATTTGGGTGGGAGTTATAGCAATCTTTAACCGAAACCAAAATTTTCCGACGGCGCAAAAATTGTGCGCTGCTGAAGTTGGCTCTAACTTCCCAGTGAATTATCGGATTGAGCTGAAACTTAACAAACCTGTCCAGTATCGACTCCTCTACAGAACCCCACCATCGGTTTCCCAATCGGATAATTTGGGGGAGAGTTATAGCAATCTTTATCCGAAACCAAGATTTTAAGAAGGCGCAAAAATTCTGCGCTGCTGAAGTTGGCTCTAACTCGCCAGGGAATTATCGGATTGAGCTGAAACTTGGCAAACCTGTTCAGTATCGACTCCCCTACAGAACCCCACCATCGGTTTCCCAATCGGATAATTTGGGTGGGAGTTATAGCAATCTTTAATCGAAACCATGATTTTCCGACGGCGCAAAATATTTGCTCTGCTGAAGTTGGCTCTAACTCGCCAGGGAATTATCGATTTGAGCTGAAACTTGGCAAACCAGTTCAGTATCGAGTCCCCTGCAGAACCCCAAAATCGGTTTCCCAATCGGATAATTTGGGTGGGAGTTATAGCAATCTTTAACCGAAACCAAAATTTTCCGATGGCGCAAAAATTGTGCGCTGCTGAAATTGGCTCTAACTTCCCAGGGAATTATCGGAATGAGCTGAAACTTCGCAAACCTGTTCAGTATCGAGTCCCCTACAGAACCCCACCATCGGTTTCCTAATCGGATAATTTGGGGGAGAGTTACAGCAATCTTTAACCGAAAACATGATTTTCCGACGGCGCAAAATATTTGCGCTGCTGAAGTTGGCTCTCACTCCCCAGTGACTTAACGAATTGAGCTGAAACTTGGCAAAGCTGTTCAGTATCGACTCCCCTACAGAACCCCACCATCGGTTTCCCAATCGGATAATTTGGGGGAGAGTTATAGCAATCTTTATCCGAAACCAAGATTTTCCGACGGCGCAAAAATTGTGCGCTGCTGAAGTTGGCTCTAACTCGCCAGGGAATTATCGATTTGAGCTGAAATTTGGCAAACTTCCTCAGTATTGAGTCCCCTACAGAACCCGACCATCGGTTTCCCAATCGGATAATATGGATGGGATTTATAGAAATCTTTAACCGAAACCAAAATTTTCCGCCAGCCCAAAAATTGTGCGCTGCTGAAGTTGGCTCTAACTTCCCAGGGAATTATAGGATTGAGCTGAAACTTGGCAAACCTGTTCAGTATCGAGTCCCCTACAGATCCCCACCATCGGTTTCCCAATCGGATAATTTTGAGGAGAGTTATAGCAATCTTTATCCGAAACCAAGATTTTCCGACGGCGCAAAAATTGTACGCTGCTGAAGTTGGCTCTAACTCGCCAGGGAATTATCGATTTGAGCTGAAACTTAGCAAACCTCTTCAGTATCGAGTCCCCTACAGAACCCCACCATCGGTTTCCCAATCGGATAATTTGGGTGGGAGTTATAGCAATCTTTAACCGAAACCAAAATTTTCCGCCAGCCCAAAAATTGTGCGCTGCTGAAGTTGGCTCTAACTTCCCAGGGAATTATCGGATTGAGCTGAAACTTGGCAAACCTGTTCAGTTTCGAATCCCCTACAGAACACCACCATCGGTTTCCCAATCGGAAAATTTGGGGGAGAGTTACAGCAATCTTTAACCGAAAACATGATTTTCCGACGGCGCAAAATATTTGCGCTGCTGAAGTTGGCTCTCACTCCCCAGTGACTTAACGAATTGAGCTAAAACTTGGCAAACCTGTTCAGTATCGACTCCCCTACAGAACCCCACCATCGGTTTCCCAATCGGATAATTTGGGGGAGAGTTATAGCAATCTTTATCCGAAACCAAGATTTTCCGACGGCGCAAAAATTGTGCGCTGCTGAAGTTGGCTCTAACTCGCCAGGGAATTATCGATTTGAGCTGAAATTTGGCAAACTTCCTCAGTATTGAGTCCCCTACAGAACCCGACCATCGGTTTCCCAATCGGATAATATGGATGGGATTTATAGAAATCTTTAACCGAAACCAAAATTTTCCGCCAGCCCAAAAATTGTGCGCTGCTGAAGTTGACTCTAACTTCCCAGGGAATTATAGGATTGAGCTGAAACTTGGCAAACCTGTTCAGTATCGAGTCCCCTACAGATCCCCACCATCGGTTTCCCAATCGGATAATTTTGGGGAGAGTTATAGCAATCTTTATCCGAAACCAAGATTTTCCGACGGCGCAAAAATTGTACGCTGCTGAAGTTGGCTCTAACTCGCCAGGGAATTATCGATTTGAGCTGAAACTTAGCAAACCTCTTCAGTATCGAGTCCCCTACAGAACCCCACCATCGGTTTCCCAATCGGATAATTTGGGTGGGAGTTATAGCAATCTTTAACCGAAACCAAAATTTTCCGCCAGCCCAAAAATTGTGCGCTGCTGAAGTTGGCTCTAACTTCCCAGGGAATTATCGGATTGAGCTGAAACTTGGCAAACCTGTTCAGTTTCGAATCCCCTACAGAACACCACCATCGGTTTCCCAATCGGAAAATTTGGGGGAGAGTTATAGCAATCTTTAACCGAAACCAAGATTTTCCGACGACGCAAAATATTTGCGCTGTTGAAGTTGGCTCCAACTCCTCAGGGACTTAAAGAATTGAGCTGAAACTTGGCAAACCTGTTCAGTATCGAGTCCCCTACAGAACCCCACCATCGGTTTCCCAATCGGATAATTTGGGGGAGAGTTACAGCAATCTTTAAATGAAACCATGATTTTCCGACGGCGCAAAATATTTGCGCTGCTGAAGTTGGCTCTCACTCCCCAGTGACTTAAAGAATTGAGCTGAAACTTGGCAAACCTCTTCAGTATCGAATCCCCTACAGAACCCCACCATCGGTTTCCCAATCGGATAATTTGGGTGGGAGTTATAGCAATCTTTAACCGAAACCAAAATTTTCCGACGGCGCAAAAATTGTGCGCTGCTGAAGTTGGCTCTAACTTCCCAGGGAATTATCGGATTGAGCTGAAACTTGGCAAACCTGTTCAGTATCGAATCCCCTACAGAACACCACCATCGGTTTCCCAATCGGAAAATTTGGGGGAGAGTTATAGCAATCTTTAACCGAAACCAAGATTTTCCGAAGGCGCAAAATATTTGCGGTGCTGAAGTTGGCTCTCACTCCCCAGTGACTTAAAGAATTGAGCTGAAACTTGGCAAACCTCTTCAGTATCGAATCCCCTACAGAACCCCACCATCGGTTTCCCAATCGGATAATTTGGGTGGGAGTTATAGCAATCTTTAATCGAAACCATGATTTTCCGACGGCGCAAAATATTTGCTCTGCTGAAGTTGGCTCTAACTCGCAAGGGAATTATCGATTTGAGCTGAAACTTGGCAAACCAGTTCAGTATCGAGTACCTTGCAGAACCCCACCATCGGTTACCCAATCGGATAATTTGGGTGGGAGTTATAGCAATCTTTAACCGAAACCAAAATTTTCCGACGGCGCAAAAATTGTGCGCTGCTGAAGTTGGCTCTAACTTCCCAGTGAATTATCGGATTGAGCTGAAACTTAACAAACCTGTCCAGTATCGACTCCTCTACAGAACCCCACCATCGGTTTCCCAATCGGATAATTTGGGGGAGAGTTATAGCAATCTTTATCCGAAACCAAGATTTTAAGAAGGCGCAAAAATTCTGCGCTGCTGAAGTTGGCTCTAACTCGCCAGGGAATTATCGGATTGAGCTGAAACTTGGCAAACCTGTTCAGTATCGACTCCCCTACAGAACCCCACCATCGGTTTCCCAATCGGATAATTTGGGTGGGAGTTATAGCAATCTTTAATCGAAACCATGATTTTCCGACGGCGCAAAATATTTGCTCTGCTGAAGTTGGCTCTAACTCGCCAGGGAATTATCGATTTGAGCTGAAACTTGGCAAACCAGTTCAGTATCGAGTCCCCTGCAGAACCCCAAAATCGGTTTCCCAATCGGATAATTTGGGTGGGAGTTATAGCAATCTTTAACCGAAACCAAAATTTTCCGCCAGCCCAAAAATTGTGCGCTGCTGAAGTTGGCTCTAACTTCCCAGGGAATTATCGGATTGAGCTGAAACTTGGCAAACCTGTTCAGTTTCGAATCCCCTACAGAACACCACCATCGGTTTCCCAATCGGAAAATTTGGGGGAGAGTTACAGCAATCTTTAACCGAAAACATGATTTTCCGACGGCGCAAAATATTTGCGCTGCTGAAGTTGGCTCTCACTCCCCAGTGACTTAACGAATTGAGATGAAACTTGGCAAACCTGTTCAGTATCGACTCCCCTACAGAACCCCACCATCGGTTTCCCAATCGGATAATTTGGGGGAGAGTTATAGCAATCTTTATCCGAAACCAAGATTTTCCGACGGCGCAAAAATTGTGCGCTGCTGAAGTTGGCTCTAACTCGCCAGGGAATTATCGATTTGAGCTGAAATTTGGCAAACTTCCTCAGTATTGAGTCCCCTACAGAACCCGACCATCGGTTTCCCAATCGGATAATATGGATGGGATTTATAGAAATCTTTAACCGAAACCAAAATTTTCCGCCAGCCCAAAAATTGTGCGCTGCTGAAGTTGGCTCTAACTTCCCAGGGAATTATAGGATTGAGCTGAAACTTGGCAAACCTGTTCAGTATCGAGTCCCCTACAGATCCCCACCATCGGTTTCCCAATCGGATAATTTTGGGGAGAGTTATAGCAATCTTTATCCGAAACCAAGATTTTCCGACGGCGCAAAAATTGTACGCTGCTGAAGTTGGCTCTAACTCGCCAGGGAATTATCGATTTGAGCTGAAACTTAGCAAACCTCTTCAGTATCGAGTCCCCTACAGAACCCCACCATCGGTTTCCCAATCGGATAATTTGGGTGGGAGTTATAGCAATCTTTAACCGAAACCAAAATTTTCCGCCAGCCCAAAAATTGTGCGCTGCTGAAGTTGGCTCTAACTTCCCAGGGAATTATCGGATTGAGCTGAAACTTGGCAAACCTGTTCAGTTTCGAATCCCCTACAGAACACCACCATCGGTTTCCCAATCGGAAAATTTGGGGGAGAGTTATAGCAATCTTTAACCGAAACCAAGATTTTCCGACGACGCAAAATATTTGCGCTGTTGAAGTTGGCTCCAACTCCCCAGGGACTTAAAGAATTGAGCTGAAACTTGGCAAACCTGTTCAGTATCGAGTCCCCTACAGAACCCCACCATCGGTTTCCCAATCGGATAATTTGGGGGAGAGTTACAGCAATCTTTAAATGAAACCATGATTTTCCGACGGCGCAAAATATTTGCGCTGCTGAAGTTGGCTCTCACTCCCCAGTGACTTAAAGAATTGAGCTGAAACTTGGCAAACCTCTTCAGTATCGAATCCCCTACAGAACCCCACCATCGGTTTCCCAATCGGATAATTTGGGTGGGAGTTATAGCAATCTTTAACCGAAACCAAAATTTTCCGACGGCGCAAAAATTGTGCGCTGCTGAAGTTGGCTCTAACTTCCCAGGGAATTATCGGATTGAGCTGAAACTTGGCAAACCTGTTCAGTATCGAATCCCCTACAGAACACCACCATCGGTTTCCCAATCGGAAAATTTGGGGGAGAGTTATAGCAATCTTTAACCGAAACCAAGATTTTCCGAAGGCGCAAAATATTTGCGGTGCTGAAGTTGGCTCTCACTCCCCAGTGACTTAAAGAATTGAGCTGAAACTTGGCAAACCTCTTCAGTATCGAATCCCCTACAGAACCCCACCATCGGTTTCCCAATCGGATAATTTGGGTGGGAGTTATAGCAATCTTTAATCGAAACCATGATTTTCCGACGGCGCAAAATATTTGCTCTGCTGAAGTTGGCTCTAACTCGCAAGGGAATTATCGATTTGAGCTGAAACTTGGCAAACCAGTTCAGTATCGAGTACCTTGCAGAACCCCACCATCGGTTACCCAATCGGTTAATTTGGGTGGGAGTTATAGCAATCTTTAACCGAAACCAAAATTTTCCGACGGCGCAAAAATTGTGCGCTGCTGAAGTTGGCTCTAACTTCCCAGTGAATTATCGGATTGAGCTGAAACTTAACAAACCTGTCCAGTATCGACTCCTCTACAGAACCCCACCATCGGTTTCCCAATCGGATAATTTGGGGGAGAGTTATAGCAATCTTTATCCGAAACCAAGATTTTAAGAAGGCGCAAAAATTCTGCGCTGCTGAAGTTGGCTCTAACTCGCCAGGGAATTATCGGATTGAGCTGAAACTTGGCAAACCTGTTCAGTATCGACTCCCCTACAGAACCCCACCATCGGTTTCCCAATCGGATAATTTGGGTGGGAGTTATAGCAATCTTTAATCGAAACCATGATTTTCCGACGGCGCAAAATATTTGCTCTGTTGAAGTTGGCTCTAACTCGCCAGGGAATTATCGATTTGAGCTGAAACTTGGCAAACCAGTTCAGTATCGAGTCCCCTGCAGAACCCCAAAATCGGTTTCCCAATCGGATAATTTGGGTGGGAGTTATAGCAATCTTTAACCGAAACCAAAATTTTCCGATGGCGCAAAAATTGTGCGCTGCTGAAATTGGCTCTAACTTCCCAGGGAATTATCGGAATGAGCTGAAACTTCGCAAACCTGTTCAGTATCGAGTCCCCTACAGAACCCCACCATCGGTTTCCCAATCGGATAATTTGGGGGAGAGTTACAGCAATCTTTAACCGAAAACATGATTTTCCGACGGCGCAAAATATTTGCGCTGCTGAAGTTGGCTCTCACTCCCCAGTGACTTAACGAATTGAGCTGAAACTTGGCAAACCTGTTCAGTATCGACTCCCCTACAGAACCCCACCATCGGTTTCCCAATCGGATAATTTGGGGGAGAGTTATAGCAATCTTTATCCGAAACCAAGATTTTCCGACGGCGCAAAAATTGTGCGCTGCTGAAGTTGGCTCTAACTCGCCAGGGAATTATCGATTTGAGCTGAAATTTGGCAAACTTCCTCAGTATTGAGTCCCCTACAGAACCCGACCATTGGTTTCCCAATCGGATAATATGGATGGGATTTATAGAAATCTTTAACCGAAACCAAAATTTTCCGCCAGCCCAAAAATTGTGCGCTGCTGAAGTTGGCTCTAACTTCCCAGGGAATTATAGGATTGAGCTGAAACTTGGCAAACCTGTTCAGTATCGAGTCCCCTACAGATCCCCACCATCGGTTTCCCAATCGGATAATTTTGAGGAGAGTTATAGCAATCTTTATCCGAAACCAAGATTTTCCGACGGCGCAAAAATTGTACGCTGCTGAAGTTGGCTCTAACTCGCCAGGGAATTATCGATTTGAGCTGAAACTTAGCAAACCTCTTCAGTATCGAGTCCCCTACAGAACCCCACCATCGGTTTCCCAATCGGATAATTTGGGTGGGAGTTATAGCAATCTTTAACCGAAACCAAAATTTTCCGCCAGCCCAAAAATTGTGCGCTGCTGAAGTTGGCTCTAACTTCCCAGGGAATTATCGGATTGAGCTGAAACTTGGCAAACCTGTTCAGTTTCGAATCCCCTACAGAACACCACCATCGGTTTCCCAATCGGAAAATTTGGGGGAGAGTTACAGCAATCTTTAACCGAAAACATGATTTTCCGACGGCGCAAAATATTTGCGCTGCTGAAGTTGGCTCTCACTCCCCAGTGACTTAACGAATTGAGCTGAAACTTGGCAAACCTGTTCAGTATCGACTCCCCTACAGAACCCCACCATCGGTTTCCCAATCGGATAATTTGGGGGAGAGTTATAGCAATCTTTATCCGAAACCAAGATTTTCCGACGGCGCAAAAATTGTGCGCTGCTGAAGTTGGCTCTAACTCGCCAGGGAATTATCGATTTGAGCTGAAATTTGGCAAACTTCCTCAGTATTGAGTCCCCTACAGAACCCGACCATCGGTTTCCCAATCGGATAATATGGATGGGATTTATAGAAATCTTTAACCGAAACCAAAATTTTCCGCCAGCCCAAAAATTGTGCGCTGCTGAAGTTGGCTCTAACTTCCCAGGGAATTATAGGATTGAGCTGAAACTTGGCAAACCTGTTCAGTATCGAGTCCCCTACAGATCCCCACCATCGGTTTCCCAATCGGATAATTTTGGGGAGAGTTATAGCAATCTTTATCCGAAACCAAGATTTTCCGACGGCGCAAAAATTGTACGCTGCTGAAGTTGGCTCTAACTCGCCAGGGAATTATCGATTTGAGCTGAAACTTAGCAAACCTCTTCAGTATCGAGTCCCCTACAGAACCCCACCATCGGTTTCCCAATCGGATAATTTGGGTGGGAGTTATAGCAATCTTTAACCGAAACCAAAATTTTCCGCCAGCCCAAAAATTGTGCGCTGCTGAAGTTGGCTCTAACTTCCCAGGGAATTATCGGATTGAGCTGAAACTTGGCAAACCCTTTCAGTTTCGAATCCCCTACAGAACACCACCATCGGTTTCCCAATCGGAAAATTTGGGGGAGAGTTATAGCAATCTTTAACCGAAACCAAGATTTTCCGACGACGCAAAATATTTGCGCTGTTGAAGTTGGCTCCAACTCCCCAGGGACTTAAAGAATTGAGCTGAAACTTGGCAAACCTGTTCAGTATCGAGTCCCCTACAGAACCCCACCATCGGTTTCCCAATCGGATAATTTGGGGGAGAGTTACAGCAATCTTTAAATGAAACCATGATTTTCCGACGGCGCAAAATATTTGCGCTGCTGAAGTTGGCTCTCACTCCCCAGTGACTTAAAGAATTGAGCTGAAACTTGGCAAACCTCTTCAGTGTCGAATCCCCTACAGAACCCCACCATCGGTTTCCCAATCGGATAATTTGGGTGGGAGTTATAGCAATCTTTAACCGAAACCAAAATTTTCCGACGGCGCAAAAATTGTGCGCTGCTGAAGTTGGCTCTAACTTCCCAGGGAATTATCGGATTGATCTGAAGCTTGGCAAACCTGTTCAGTATCGAATCCCCTACAGAACACAACCATCGGTTTACCAATCGGAAAATTTGGGGGAGAGTTATAGCAATCTTTAACCGAAACCAAGATTTTCCGAAGGCGCAAAATATTTGCTGTGCTGAAGTTGGCTCTCACTCCCCAGTGACTTAAAGAATTGAGCTGAAACTTGGCAAACCTCTTCAGTATCGAATCCCCTACAGAACCCCACCATCGGTTTCCCAATCGGATAATTTGGGTGGGAGTTATAGCAATCTTTAATCGAAACCATGATTTTCCGACGGCGCAAAATATTTGCTCTGCTGAAGTTGGCTCTAACTCGCAAGGGAATTTTCGATTTGAGCTGAAACTTGGCAAACCAGTTCAGTATCGAGTACCCTGCAGAACCCCACCATCGGTTACCCAATCGGATTATTTGGGTGGGAGTTATAGCAATCTTTAACCGAAACCAAAATTTTCCGACGGCGCAAAAATTGTGCGCTGCTGAAGTTGGCTCTAACTTCCCAGTGAATTATCGGATTGAGCTGAAAATTATCAAACCTGTCCAGTATCGACTCCCCTACAGAACCCCACCATCGGTTTCCCAATCGGATAATTTGGGGGAGAGTTATAGCAATCTTTATCCGAAACCAAGATTTTATGAAGGCGCAAAAATTCTGCGCTGCTGAAGTTGGCTCTAACTCGCCAGGGAATTATCGGATTGAGCTGAAACTTGGCAAACCTGTTCAGTATCGACTCCCCTACAGAACCCCACCATCGGTTTCCCAATCGGATAATTGGGGTGGGAGTTATAGCAATCTTTAATCGAAACCATGATTTTCCGACGGCGCAAAATATTTGCTCTGCTGAAGTTGGCTCTAACTCGCCAGGGAATTATCGATTTGAGCTGAAACTTGGCAAACCAGTTCAGTATCGAGTCCCCTGCAGAACCCCAAAATCGGTTTCCCAATCGGATAATTTGGGTGGGAGTTATAGCAATCTTTAACCGAAACCAAAATTTTCCGATGGCGCAAAAATTGTGCGCTGCTGAAATTGGCTCTAACTTCCCAGGGAATTATCGGAATGAGCTGAAACTTCGCAAACCTCTTCAGTATCGAGTCCCCTACAGAACCCCACCATCGGTTTCCCAATCGGATAATTTGGGGGAGAGTTACAGCAATCTTTAACCGAAAACATGATTTTCCGACGGCGCAAAATATTTGCGCTGCTGAAGTTGGCTCTCACTCCCCAGTGACTTAACGAATTGAGCTGAAACTTGGCAAACCTGTTCAGTATCGACTCCCCTACAGAACCCCACCATCGGTTTCCCAATCGGATAATTTGGGGGAGAGTTATAGCAATCTTTATCCGAAACCAAGATTTTCCGACGGCGCAAAAATTGTGCGCTGCTGAAGTTGGCTCTAACTCGCTAGGGAATTATCGATTTGAGCTGAAATTTGGCAAACTTCCTCAGTATTGAGTCCCCTACAGAACCCGACCATCGGTTTCCCAATCGGATAATATGGATGGGATTTATAGCAATCTTTAACCGAAACCAAAATTTTCCGACGGCGCAAAAATTGTGCGCTGCTGAAGTTGGCTCTAACTTCCCAGGGAATTATAGGATTGAGCTGAAACTTGGCAAACCTGTTCAGTATCGAGTCCCCTACAGATCCCCACCATCGGTTCCCAATCGGATAATTTTGGGGAGAGTTATAGCAATCTTTATCCGAAACCAAGATTTTCCGACGGCGCAAAAATTGTACGCTGCTGAAGTTGGCTCTAACTCGCCAGGGAATTATCGATTTGAGCTGAAACTTAGCAAACCTCTTCAGTATCGAGTCCCCTACAGAACCCCACCATCGGTTTCCCAATCGGATAATTTGGGTGGGAGTTATAGCAATCTTTAACCGAAACCAAAATTTTCCGCCAGCGCAAAAATTGTGCGCTGCTGGAGTTGGCTCTAACTTCCCAGGGAATTATCGGATTCAGCTGAAACTTGGCAAACCTGTTCAGTTTCGAATCCCCTACAGAACACCACCATCAGTTTCCCAATCGGAAAATTTGGGGGAGAGTTATAGCAATCTTTAACCGAAACCAAGATTTTCCGACGGCGCAAAATATTTGCGCTGTTGAAGTTGGCTCCAACTCCCCAGGGACTTAAAGAATTGAGCTGAAACTTGGCAAACCTGTTCAGTATCGAGTCCCCTACAGAACCCCACCATCGGTTTCCCAATCGGATAATTTGGTGGAGAGTTACAGCAATCTTTAAATGAAACCATGATTTTCCGACGGTGCAAAATATTTGCGCTGCTGAAGTTGGCTTTCACTCCCCAGTGACTTAAAGTATTGAGCTGAAACTTGGCAAACCTCTTCAGTATCGAATCCCCTACAGAACCCCACCATCGGTTGCCCAATCGGATAATTTGGGTGGGAGTTATAGCAATCTTTAACCGAAACCAAAATTTTCCGACGGCGCAAAAATTGTGCGCTGCTGAAGTTGGCTCTAACTTCCCAGGGAATTATCGGATTGAGCTGAAACTTATCAAACCTGTCCAGTATCGACTCCCCTACAGAACCCCACCATCGGTTTCCCAATCGGATAATTTGGGTGGGAGTTATAGCAAACTTTAACCGAAACCAAAATTTTCCGATGGCGCAAAAATTGTGCGCTGCTGAAATTGGCTCTAACTTCCCAGGGAATTATCGGAATGAGCTGAAACTTCGCAAACCTGTTCAGTATCGAGTCCCCTACAGAACCCCACCATCGGTTTCCCAATCGGATAATTTGGGGGAGAGTTACAGCAATCTTTATTCGAAAACATGATTTTCCGACGGCGCAAAATATTTGCGCTGCTGAAGTTGGCTCTCACTCCCCAGTGACTTAACGAATTGAGCTGAAACTTGGCAAACCTGTTCAGTATCGACTCCCCTACAGAACCCCACCATCTGTTTCCCAATCGGATAATTTGGGGGAGAGTTATAGCAATCTTTATCCGAAACCAAGATTTTCCGACGGCGCAAAAATTGTGCGCTGCTGAAGTTGGCTCTAACTCGCCAGGGAATTATCGATTTGAGCTGAAATTTTTCAAACTTCCTCAGTATTGAGTCCCCTACAGAACCCGACCATCGGTTTCCCAATCTGATAATATGGATGGGATTTATAGCAATCTTTAACCGAAACCAAAATTTTCCGACGGCGCAAAAATTGTGCGCTGCTGAAGTTGGCTCTAACTTCCCAGGGAATTATAGGATTGAGCTGAAACTTGGCAAACCTGTTCAGTATCGAGTCCCCTACAGATCCCCACAATCGGTTCCCAATCGGATAATTTTGGGGAGAGTTATAGCAATCTTTATCCGAAACCAAGATTTTCCGACGGCGCAAAAATTGTACGCTGCTGAAGTTGGCTCTAACTCGCCAGGGAATTATCGATTTGAGCTGAAACTTAGCAAACCTCTTCAGTATCGAGTCCCCAACAGAACCCCACCATCGGTTTCCCAATCGGATAATTTGGGTGGGAGTTATAGCAATCTTTAACCGAAACCAAAATTTTCCGCCAGCGCAAAAATTGTGCGCTGCTGAAGTTGGCTCTAACTTCCCAGGGAATTATCGGATTCAGCTGAAACTTGGCAAACCTCTTCAGTTTCGAATCCCCTACAGAACACCACCATCAGTTTCCCAATCGGAAAATTTGGGGGAGAGTTATAGCAATCTTTAACCGAAACCAAGATTTTCCGACGGCGCAAAATATTTGCGCTGTTGAAGTTGGCTCCAACTCCCCAGGGACTTAAAGAATTGAGCTGAAACTTGGCAAACCTGTTCAGTATCGAGTCCCCTACAGAACCCCACCATCGGTTTCCCAATCGGATAATTTGGGGGAGAGTTACAGCAATCTTTAAATGAAACCATGATTTTCCGACGGCGCAAAATATTTGCGCTGCTGAAGTTGGCTTTCACTCCCCAGTGACTTAAAGAATTGAGCTGAAACTTGGCAAACCTCTTCAGTATCGAATCCCCTACAGAACCCCACCATCGGTTTCCCAATCGGATAATTTGGGTGGGAGTTATAGCAATCTTTAATCGAAACCATGATTTTCCGACGGCGCAAAATATTTGCTCTGCTGAAGTTGGCTCTAACTCGCCAGGGAATTATCGATTTGAGCTGAAACTTGGCAAACCATTTCAGTATCGAGTCCCCTGCAGAACCCCACCATCGGTTACCCAATCGGATAATTTGGGTGGGAGTTATAGCAATCTTTAACCGAAACCAAAATTTTCCGACGGCGCAAAAATTGTGCGCTGCTGAAGTTGGCTCTAACTTCCCAGGGAATTATCGGATTGAGCTGAAACTTATCAAACCTGTCCAGTATCGACTCCCCTACAGAACCCCACCATCGGTTTCCCAATCGGATAATTTGGGGGAGAGTTATAGCAATCTTTATCCGAAACCAAGATTTTAAGAAGGCGCAAAAATTCTGCGCTGCTGAAGTTGGCTCTAACTCGCCAGGGAATTATCGGATTGAGCTGAAACTTAGCAAAACTCTTCAGTATCGAGTCCCCTACAGAACCCCACCATCGGTTTCCCAATCGGATAATTTGGGTGAGAGTTATAGCAATCTTTAATGGAAACCATGATTTTCCGACGGCGCAAAAGATTTGCTCTGCTGAAGTTGGCTCTAACTCGCCAGGGAATTATCGTTTTGAGCTGAAACTTGGCAAACCAGTTCAGTATCGAGTCCCCTGCAGAACCCCACCATCGGTTTCCCAATCGGATAATTTGGGTGGGAGTTATAGCAATCTTTAACCGAAACCAAAATTTTCCGATGGCGCAAAAATTGTGCGCTGGTGAAATTGGCTCTAACTTCCCAGGGAATTATCGGAATGAGCTGAAACTTCGGAAACCTGTTCAGTATCGAGTCCCATACAGAACCCCACCATCGGTTTCCCAATCGGATAATTTTGGGGAGAGTTATAGCAATCTTTATCCGAAACCAAGGTTTTCCGACGGCGCAAAAATTGTACGCTGCTGAAGTTGGCTCTAACTCGCCAGGGAATTATCGATTTGAGCTGAAACTTAGCAAACCTCTTCAGTATCGAGTCCCCTACAGAACCCCACCATCGGTTTCCCAATCGGATAATTTGGGTGGGAGTTATAGCAATCTTTAACCGAAACCAAAATTTTCCGCCAGCGCAAAAATTGTGCGCTGCTGAAGTTGGCTCTAACTTCATAGTCAATTATCGGATTCAGCTGAAACTTGGCAAACCTGTTCAGTTTCGAATCCCCTACAGAACACCACCATCAGTTTCCCAATCGGAAAATTTGGGGGAGAGTTATAGCAATCTTTAACCGAAACCAAGATTTTCCGACGGCGCAAAATATTTGCGATGTTGAAGTTGGCTCCAACTCCCCAGGGACTTAAAGAATTGAGCTGAAACTTGGCAAACCTGTTCAGTATCGAGTCCCCTACAGAACCCCACCATCGGTTTCCCAATCGGATAATTTGGGGGAGAGTTACAGCAATCTTTAAATGAAACCATGATTTTCCGACGGCGCAAAATATTTGCGCTGCTGAAGTTGGCTTTCACTCCCCAGTGACTTAAAGAATTGAGCTGAAACTTGGCAAACCTCTTCAGTATCGAATCCCCTACAGAACCCCACCATCGGTTTCCCAATCGGATAATTTGGGTGGGAGTAATAGCAATCTTTAATCGAAACCATGATTTTCCGACGGCGCAAAATATTTGCTCTGCTGAAGTTGGCTCTAACTCGCCAGGGAATTATCGATTTGAGCTGAAACTTGGCAAAACAGTTCAGTATCGAGTCCCCTGCAGAACCCCACCATCGGTTACCCAATCGGATAATTTGGGTGGGAGTTATAGCAATCTTTAACCGAAACCAAAATTTTCCGACGGCGCAAAAATTGTGCGCTGCTGAAGTTGGCTCTAACTTCCCAGGGAATTATCGGATTGAGCTGAAACTTATCAAAGCTGTCCAGTATCGACTCCCCTACAGAACCCCACCATCGGTTTCCCAATCGGATAATTTGGGGGAGAGTTACAGCAATCTTTATCCGAAACCAAGATTTTAAGAAGGCGCAAAAATTCTGCGCTGCTGAAGTTGGCTCTAACTCGCCAGGGAATTATCGGATTGAGCTGAAACTTAGTAAAACTCTTCAGTATCGAGTCCCCTACAGAACCCCACCATCGGTTTCCCAATCGGATAATTTGGGTGAGAGTTATAGCAATCTTTAATCGAAACCATGATTTTCCGACGGCGCAAAAGATTTGCTCTGCTGAAGTTGGCTCTAACTCGCCAGGGAATTATTGTTTTGAGCTGAAACTTGGCAAACCAGTTCAGTATCGAGTCCCCTGCAGAACCCCACCATCGGTTTCCCAATCGGATAATTTGGGTGGGAGTTATAGCAATCTTTAACCGAAACCAAAATTTTCCGATGGCGCAAAAATTGTGCGCTGGTGAAATTGGCTCTAACTTCCCAGGGAATTATCGGAATGAGCTGAAACTTCGGAAACCTGTTCAGTATCGAGTCCCATACAGAACCCCACCATCGGTTTCCCAATCGGATAATTTGGGGGAGAGATACAGCAATCTTTAACCGAAAACATGATTTTCCGACGGCGCAAAATATTTGCGCTGCTGAAGTTGGCTCTCACTCCCCAGTGACTTAACGAATTGAGCTGAAACTTGGCAAACCTGTTCAGTATCGTGTCCCCTGCAGAACCCCACCATCGGTTACCCAATCGGATAATTTGGGTGGGAGCAATCTTTAACCGAAACCAAAATTTTCCGACGGCGCAAAAATTGTGCGCTGCTGAAGTTGGCTCTAACTTCCCAGGGAATTATCGGATTGAGCTGAAACTTATCAAACCTGTTCAGTATCGAGTCCCCTACAGAACCCCACCATCGGTTTCCCAATCGGATAATTTGGGGGAGAGTTACAGCAAACTTTAACCGAAACAATGATTTTCCGACGGCGCAAAATATTTGCGCTGCTGAAGTTGGCTCTCACTCCCCAGTGACTTAACGAATTGAGCTGAAACTTGGCAAACCTGTTCAGTATCGAGTCCCCTACAGAACCCCACCATCGGTTTCCCAATCGGATAATTTGGGCGGGAATTATAGCAATCTTTAACCGAAACAAAAATTTTCCGACGGAGCAAAAATTGTGCGCTGCTGAAGTTGGCTCTAACTTCCCAGGGAATTATCAGATTGAGCTGAAACTTCGCAAACCTGTTCAGTATCGAGTCCCCTACAGAACCCCACAATCGGTTTCCCAATCGGATAATTTGGGGGAGATTTACAGCAATCTTTAACCGAAAACATGATTTTCCGACGGCGCAAAATATTTGCGCTGCTGAAGTTGGCTCTCACTCCCCAGTGACTTAACGAATTGAGCTGAAACTTGGCAAACCTGTTCAGTATGGACTCTCCTACAGAACCCCACCATCGGTTTCCCAATCGGATAATTTGGGGGAGAGTTATAGCAATCTTTATCCGAAACCAAGATTTTCCGACGGCGCAAAAATTGTGCGCTGCTGAAGTTGGCTCTAACTCGCCAGGGAATTATCGATTTGAGCTGAAATTTGGCAAACTTCCTCAGTATTGAGTCCCCTACAGAACCCGACCATCGGTTTCCCAATCGGATAATTTGGGTGGGATTTATAGCAATCTTTAACCGAAACCAAAATTTTCCGACGGCGCAAAAATTGTGCGCTGCTGAAGTTGGCTCTAACTTCCCAGGGAATTATAGGATTGAGCTGAAACTTGGCAAACCTGTTTAGTATCGAGTCCCCTACAGATCCCCACCATCGGTTTCCCAATCGGATAATTTGGGGGAGAGTTATAGCAATCTTTATCCGAAACCAAGATTTTCCGACGGCGCAAAAATTGTACGCTGCTGAAGTTGGCTCTAACTCGCCAGGGAATTTTCGATTTGAGCTGAAATTTAGCAAACCTCTTCAGTATCGAGTCCCCTACAGAACCCCACCATCGGTTTCCCAATCGGATAATTTGGGTGAGAGTTATAGCAATCTTTAATCGAAACCATGATTTTCCGACGGCGCAAAAGATTTGCTCTGCTGAAGTTGACTCTAACTCGCCAGGGAATTATTGTTTTGAGCTGAAACTTGGCAAACCAGTTCAGTATCGAGTCCCCTGCAGAACCCCACCATCGGTTTCCCAATCGGATAGTTTGGGTGGGAGTTATAGCAATCTTTAACCGAAACCAAAATTTTCCGATGGCGCAAAAATTGTGCGCTGGTGAAATTGGCTCTAACTTCCCAGGGAATTATCGGAATGAGCTGAAACTTCGGAAACCTGTTCAGTATCGAGTCCCATACAGAACCCCACCATCGGTTTCCCAATCAGATAATTTGGGGGAGAGATACAGCAATCTTTAACCGAAAACATGATTTTCCGACGGCGCAAAATATTTGCTCTGCTGAAGTTGGCTCTAACTCGCCAGGGAATTATCGATTTGAGCTGAAACTTGGCAAACCAGTTCAGTATCGTGTCCCCTGCAGAACCCCACCATCGGTTACCCAATCGGATAATTTGGGTGGGAGCAATCTTTAACCGAAACCAAAATTTTCCGACGGCGCAAAAATTGTGCGCTGCTGAAGTTGGCTCTAACTTCCCAGGGAATTATCGGATTGAGCTGAAACTTATCAAACCTGTTCAGTATCGAGTCCCCTACAGAACCCCACCATCGGTTTCCCAATCGGATAATTTGGGGGAGAGTTACAGCAAACTCTAACCGAAACAATGATTTTCCGACGGCGCAAAATATTTGCGCTGCTGAAGTTGGCTCTCACTCCCCAGTGACTTAACGAATTGAGCTGAAACTTGGCAAACCTGTTCAGTATCGAGTCCCCTACAGAACCCCACCATCGGTTTCCCAATCGGATAATTTGGGCGGGAGTTATAGCAATCTTTAACCGAAACAAAAATTTTCCGACGGAGCAAAAATTGTGCGCTGCTGAAGTTGGCTCTAACTTCCCAGGGAATTATCAGATTGAGCTGAAACTTCGCAAACCTGTTCAGTATCGAGTCCCCTACAGAACCCCACAATCGGTTTCCCAATCGGATAATTTGGGGGAGATTTACAGCAATCTTTAACCGAAAACATGATTTTCCGACGGCGCAAAATATTTGCGCTGCTGAAGTTGGCTCTCACTCCCCAGTGACTTAACGAATTGAGCTGAAACTTGGCAAACCTGTTCAGTATGGACTCTCCTACAGAACCCCACCATCGGTTTCCCAATCGGATAATTTGGGGGAGAGTTATAGCAATCTTTATCCGAAACCAAGATTTTCCGACGGCGCAAAAATTGTGCGCTGCTGAAGTTGGCTCTAACTCGCCAGGGAATTATCGATTTGAGCTGAAATTTGGCAAACTTCCTCAGTATTGAGTCCCCTACAGAACCCGACCATCGGTTTCCCAATCGGATAATTTGGGTGGGATTTATAGCAATCTTTAACCGAAACCAAAATTTTCCGACGGCGCAAAAATTGTGCGCTGCTGAAGTTGGCTCTAACTTCCCAGGGAATTATAGGATTGAGCTGAAACTTGGCAAACCTGTTTAGTATCGAGTCCCCTACAGATCCCCACCATCGGTTTCCCAATCGGATAATTTGGGGGAGAGTTATAGCAATCTTTATCCGAAACCAAGATTTTCCGACGGCGCAAAAATTGTACGCTGCTGAAGTTGGCTCTAACTCGCCAGGGAATTTTCGATTTGAGCTGAAATTTAGCAAACCTCTTCAGTATCGAGTCCCCTACAGAACCCCACCATCGGTTTCCCAATCGGATAATTTGGGTGAGAGTTATAGCAATCTTTAATCGAAACCATGATTTTCCGACGGCGCAAAAGATTTGCTCTGCTGAAGTTGACTCTAACTCGCCAGGGAATTATTGTTTTGAGCTGAAACTTGGCAAACCAGTTCAGTATCGAGTCCCCTGCAGAACCCCACCATCGGTTTCCCAATCGGATAGTTTGGGTGGGAGTTATAGCAATCTTTAACCGAAACCAAAATTTTCCGATGGCGCAAAAATTGTGCGCTGGTGAAATTGGCTCTAACTTCCCAGGGAATTATCGGAATGAGCTGAAACTTCGGAAACCTGTTCAGTATCGAGTCCCATACAGAACCCCACCATCGGTTTCCCAATCGGATAATTTGGGGGAGAGATACAGCAATCTTTAACCGAAAACATGATTTTCCGACGGCGCAAAATATTTGCTCTGCTGAAGTTGGCTCTAACTCGCCAGGGAATTATCGATTTGAGCTGAAACTTGGCAAACCAGTTCAGTATCGTGTCCCCTGCAGAACCCCACCATCGGTTACCCAATCGGATAATTTGGGTGGGAGCAATCTTTAACCGAAACCAAAATTTTCCGACGGCGCAAAAATTGTGCGCTGCTGAAGTTGGCTCTAACTTCCCAGGGAATTATCGGATTGAGCTGAAACTTATCAAACCTGTTCAGTATCGAGTCCCCTACAGAACCCCACCATCGGTTTCCCAATCGGATAATTTGGGGGAGAGTTACAGCAAACTCTAACCGAAACAATGATTTTCCGACGGCGCAAAATATTTGCGCTGCTGAAGTTGGCTCTCACTCCCCAGTGACTTAACGAATTGAGCTGAAACTTGGCAAACCTGTTCAGTATCGAGTCCCCTACAGAACCCCACCATCGGTTTCCCAATCGGATAATTTGGGCGGGAGTTATAGCAATCTTTAACCGAAACAAAAATTTTCCGACGGAGCAAAAATTGTGCGCTGCTGAAGTTGGCTCTAACTTCCCAGGGAATTATCAGATTGAGCTGAAACTTCGCAAACCTGTTCAGTATCGAGTCCCCTACAGAACCCCACCATCGGTTTCCCAATCGGATAATTTGGGGGAGATTTACAGCAATCTTTAACCGAAAACATGATTTTCCGACGGCGCAAAATATTTGCGCTGCTGAAGTTGGCTCTCACTCCCCAGTGACTTAACGAATTGAGCTGAAACTTGGCAAACCTGTTCAGTATCGACTCTCCTACAGAACCCCACCATCGGTTTCCCAATCGGATAATTTGGGGGAGAGTTATAGCAATCTTTATCCGAAACCAAGATTTTCCGACGGCGCAAAAATTGTGCGCTGCTGAAGTTGGCTCTAACTCGCCAGGGAATTATCGATTTGAGCTGAAATTTGGCAAACTTCCTCAGTATTGAGTCCCCTACAGAACCCGACCATCGGTTTCCCAATCGGATAATTTGGGTGGGATTTATAGCAATCTTTAACCGAAACCAAAATTTTCCGACGGCGCAAAAATTGTGCGCTGCTGAAGTTGGCTCTAACTTCCCAGGGAATTATAGGATTGAGCTGAAACTTGGCAAACCTGTTTAGTATCGAGTCCCCTACAGATCCCCACCATCGGTTTCCCAATCGGATAATTTGGGGGAGAGTTATAGCAATCTTTATCCGAAACCAAGATTTTCCGACGGCGCAAAAATTGTACGCTGCTGAAGTTGGCTCTAACTCGCCAGGGAATTTTCGATTTGAGCTGAAATTTAGCAAACCTCTTCAGTATCGAGTCCCATACAGAACCCCACCATCGGTTTCCCAATCGGATAATTTGTGTGGGAGTTATAGCAATCTTTAATCGAAACCATGATTTTCCGACGGCGCAAAATATTTGCTCTGCTGAAGTTGGCTCTAACTCGCCAGGGAATTATCGATTTGAGCTGAAACTTGGCAAACCAGTTCAGTATCGAGTCCCCTGCAGAACCCCACCATCTGTTACCCAATCGGATAATTTGGGTGGGAGTTATAGCAATCTTTAACCGAAACCAAAATTTTCCGACGGCGCAAAAATTGTGCGCTGCTGAAGTTGGCTCAAACTTCCCAGGGAATTATCGGATTGAGCTGAAACTTATCAAACCTGTCCAGTATCGACTCCCCTACAGAACCCCACCATCGGTTTCCCAATCGGATAATTTGGGGGAGAGTTATAGCAATCTTTATCCGAAACCAAGATTTTAAGAAGGCGCAAAAATTCTGCGCTGCTGAAGTTGGCTCTAACTCGCCAGGGAATTATCGGATTGAGCTGAAACTTAGCAAAACTCTTCAGTATCGAGTCCCCTACAGAACCCCACCATCGGTTTCCCAATCGGATAATTTGGGTGAGAGTTATAGCAATCTTTAATGGAAACCATGATTTTCCGACGGCGCAAAAGATTTGCTCTGCTGAAGTTGGCTCTAACTCGCCAGGGAATTATCGTTTTGAGCTGAAACTTGGCAAACCAGTTCAGTATCGAGTCCCCTGCAGAACCCCACCATCGGTTTCCCAATCGGATAATTTGGGTGGGAGTTATAGCAATCTTTAACCGAAACCAAAATTTTCCGATGGCGCAAAAATTGTGCGCTGGTGAAATTGGCTCTAACTTCCCAGGGAATTATCGGAATGAGCTGAAACTTCGGAAACCTGTTCAGTATCGAGTCCCATACAGAACCCCACCATCGGTTTCCCAATCGGATAATTTTGGGGAGAGTTATAGCAATCTTTATCCGAAACCAAGATTTTCCGACGGCGCAAAAATTGTACGCTGCTGAAGTTGGCTCTAACTCGCCAGAGAATTATCGATTTGAGCTGAAACTTAGCAAACCTCTTCAGTATCGAGTCCCCTACAGAACCCCACCATCGGTTTCCCAATCGGATAATTTGGGTGGGAGTTATAGCAATCTTTAACCGAAACCAAAATTTTCCGCCAGCGCAAAAATTGTGCGCTGCTGAAGTTGGCTCTAACTTCATAGTCAATTATCGGATTCAGCTGAAACTTGGCAAACCTGTTCAGTTTCGAATCCCCTACAGAACACCACCATCAGTTTCCCAATCGGAAAATTTGGGGGAGAGTTATAGCAATCTTTAACCGAAACCAAGATTTTCCGACGGCGCAAAATATTTGCGATGTTGAAGTTGGCTCCAACTCCCCAGGGACTTAAAGAATTGAGCTGAAACTTGGCAAACCTGTTCAGTATCGAGTCCCCTACAGAACCCCACCATCGGTTTCCCAATCGGATAATTTGGGGGAGACTTACAGCAATCTTTAAATGAAACCATGATTTTCCGACGGCGCAAAATATTTGCGCTGCTGAAGTTGGCTTTCACTCCCCAGTGACTTAAAGAATTGAGCTGAAACTTGGCAAACCTCTTCAGTATCGAATCCCCTACAGAACCCCACCATCGGTTTCCCAATCGGATAATTTGGGTGGGAGTTATAGCAATCTTTAATCGAAACCATGATTTTCCGACGGCGCAAAATATTTGCTCTGCTGAAGTTGGCTCTAACTCGCCAGGGAATTATCGATTTGAGCTGAAACTTGGCAAACCAGTTCAGTATCGAGTCCCCTGCAGAACCCCACCATCGGTTACCCAATCGGATAATTTGGGGGAGAGATACAGCAATCTTTAACCGAAAACATGATTTTCCGACGGCGCAAAATATTTGCGCTGCTGAAGTTGGCTCTCACTCCCCAGTGACTTAACGAATTGAGCTGAAACTTGGCAAACCTGTTCAGTATCGTGTCCCCTGCAGAACCCCACCATCGGTTACCCAATCGGATAATTTGGGTGGGAGCAATCTTTAACCGAAACCAAAATTTTCCGACGGCGCAAAAATTGTGCGCTGCTGAAGTTGGCTCTAACTTCCCAGGGAATTATCGGATTGAGCTGAAACTTATCAAACCTGTTCAGTATCGAGTCCCCTACAGAACCCCACCATCGGTTTCCCAATCGGATAATTTGGGGGAGAGTTACAGCAAACTTTAACCGAAACAATGATTTTCCGACGGAGCAAAAATTGTGCGCTGCTGAAGTTGGCTCTAACTTCCCAGGGAATTATCAGATTGAGCTGAAACTTCGCAAACCTGTTCAGTATCGAGTCCCCTACAGAACCCCACCATCGGTTTCCCAATCGGATAATTTGGGGGAGATTTACAGCAATCTTTAACCGAAAACATGATTTTCCGACGGCGCAAAATATTTGCGCTGCTGAAGTTGGCTCTCACTCCCCAGTGACTTAACGAATTGAGCTGAAACTTGGCAAACCTGTTCAGTATGGACTCTCCTACAGAACCCCACCATCGGTTTCCCAATCGGATAATTTGGGGGAGAGTTATAGCAATCTTTATCCGAAACCAAGATTTTCCGACGGCGCAAAAATTGTGCGCTGCTGAAGTTGGCTCTAACTCGCCAGGGAATTATCGATTTGAGCTGAAATTTGGCAAACTTCCTCAGTATTGAGTCCCCTACAGAACCCGACCATCGGTTTCCCAATCGGATAATTTGGGTGGGATTTATAGCAATCTTTAACCGAAACCAAAATTTTCCGACGGCGCAAAAATTGTGCGCTGCTGAAGTTGGCTCTAACTTCCCAGGGAATTATAGGATTGAGCTGAAACTTGGCAAACCTGTTTAGTATCGAGTCCCCTACAGATCCCCACCATCGGTTTCCCAATCGGATAATTTGGGGGAGAGTTATAGCAATCTTTATCCGAAACCAAGATTTTCCGACGGCGCAAAAATTGTACGCTGCTGAAGTTGGCTCTAACTCGCCAGGGAATTTTCGATTTGAGCTGAAATTTAGCAAACCTCTTCAGTATCGAGTCCCCTACAGAACCCCACCATCGGTTTCCCAATCGGATAATTTGGGTGAGAGTTATAGCAATCTTTAATCGAAACCATGATTTTCCGACGGCGCAAAAGATTTGCTCTGCTGAAGTTGACTCTAACTCGCCAGGGAATTATAGTTTTGAGCTGAAACTTGGCAAACCAGTTCAGTATCGAGTCCCCTGCAGAACCCCACCATCGGTTTCCCAATCGGATAGTTTGGGTGGGAGTTATAGCAATCTTTAACCGAAACCAAAATTTTCCGATGGCGCAAAAATTGTGCGCTGGTGAAATTGGCTCGAACTTCCCAGGGAATTATCGGAATGAGCTGAAACTTCGGAAACCTGTTCAGTATCGAGTCCCATACAGAACCCCACCATCGGTTTCCCAATCGGATAATTTGGGGGAGAGATACAGCAATCTTTAACCGAAAACATGATTTTCCGACGGCGCAAAATATTTGCTCTGCTGAAGTTGGCTCTAACTTGCCAGGGAATTATCGATTTGAGCTGAAACTTGGCAAACCAGTTCAGTATCGTGTCCCCTGCAGAACCCCACCATCGGTTACCCAATCGGATAATTTGGGTGGGAGCAATCTTTAACCGAAACCAAAATTTTCCGACGGCGCAAAAATTGTGCGCTGCTGAAGTTGGCTCTAACTTCCCAGGGAATTATCGGATTGAGCTTAAACTTATCAAACCTGTTCAGTATCGAGTCCCCTACAGAACCCCACCATCGGTTTCCCAATCGGATAATTTGGGGGAGAGTTATAGCAATCTTTATCCGAAACCAAGATTTTCCGACGGCGCAAAAATTGTGCGCTGCTGAAGTTGGCTCTAACTCGCCAGGGAATTATCGATTTGAGCTGAAATTTGGCAAACTTCCTCAGTATTGAGTCCCCTACAGAACCCGACCATCGGTTTCCCAATCGGATAATTTGGGTGGGATTTATAGCAATCTTTAACCGAAACCAAAATTTTCCGACGGCGCAAAAATTGTGCGCTGCTGAAGTTGGCTCTAACTTCCCAGGGAATTATAGGATTGAGCTGAAACTTGGCAAACCTGTTTAGTATCGAGTCCCCTACAGATCCCCACCATCGGTTTCCCAATCGGATAATTTGGGGGAGAGTTATAGCAATCTTTATCCGAAACCAAGATTTTCCGACGGCGCAAAAATTGTACGCTGCTGAAGTTGGCTCTAACTCGCCAGGGAATTTTCGATTTGAGCTGAAATTTAGCAAACCTCTTCAGTATCGAGTCCCATACAGAACCCCACCATCGGTTTCCCAATCGGATAATTTGTGTGGGAGTTATAGCAATCTTTAATCGAAACCATGATTTTCCGACGGCGCAAAATATTTGCTCTGCTGAAGTTGGCTCTAACTCGCCAGGGAATTATCGATTTGAGCTGAAACTTGGCAAACCAGTTCAGTATCGAGTCCCCTGCAGAACCCCACCATCTGTTACCCAATCGGATAATTTGGGTGGGAGTTATAGCAATCTTTAACCGAAACCAAAATTTTCCGACGGCGCAAAAATTGTGCGCTGCTGAAGTTGGCTCTAACTTCCCAGGGAATTATCGGATTGAGCTGAAACTTATCAAACCTGTCCAGTATCGACTCCCCTACAGAACCCCACCATCGGTTTCCCAATCGGATAATTTGGGGGAGAGTTATAGCAATCTTTATCCGAAACCAAGATTTTAAGAAGGCGCAAAAATTCTGCGCTGCTGAAGTTGGCTCTAACTCGCCAGGGAATTATCGGATTGAGCTGAAACTTAGCAAAACTCTTCAGTATCGAGTCCCCTACAGAACCCCACCATCGGTTTCCCAATCGGATAATTTGGGTGAGAGTTATAGCAATCTTTAATGGAAACCATGATTTTCCGACGGCGCAAAAGATTTGCTCTGCTGAAGTTGGCTCTAACTCGCCAGGGAATTATCGTTTTGAGCTGAAACTTGGCAAACCAGTTCAGTATCGAGTCCCCTGCAGAACCCCACCATCGGTTTCCCAATCGGATAATTTGGGTGGGAGTTATAGCAATCTTTAACCGAAACCAAAATTTTCCGATGGCGCAAAAATTGTGCGCTGGTGAAATTGGCTCTAACTTCCCAGGGAATTATCGGAATGAGCTGAAACTTCGGAAACCTGTTCAGTATCGAGTCCCATACAGAACCCCACCATCGGTTTCCCAATCGGATAATTTTGGGGAGAGTTATAGCAATCTTTATCCGAAACCAAGATTTTCCGACGGCGCAAAAATTGTACGCTGCTGAAGTTGGCTCTAACTCGCCAGAGAATTATCGATTTGAGCTGAAACTTAGCAAACCTCTTCAGTATCGAGTCCCCTACAGAACCCCACCATCGGTTTCCCAATCGGATAATTTGGGTGGGAGTTATAGCAATCTTTAACCGAAACCAAAATTTTCCGCCAGCGCAAAAATTGTGCGCTGCTGAAGATGGCTCTAACTTCATAGTCAATTATCGGATTCAGCTGAAACTTGGCAAACCTGTTCAGTTTCGAATCCCCTACAGAACACCACCATCAGTTTCCCAATCGGAAAATTTGGGGGAGAGTTATAGCAATCTTTAACCGAAACCAAGATTTTCCGACGGCGCAAAATATTTGCGATGTTGAAGTTGGCTCCAACTCCCCAGGGACTTAAAGATTTGAGCTGAAACTTGGCAAACCTGTTCAGTATCGAGTCCCCTACAGAACCCCACCATCGGTTTCCCAATCGGATAATTTGGGGGAGACTTACAGCAATCTTTAAATGAAACCATGATTTTCAGACGGCGCAAAATATTTGCGCTGCTGAAGTTGGCTTTCACTCCCCAGTGACTTAAAGAATTGAGCTGAAACTTGGCAAACCTCTTCAGTATCGAATCCCCTACAGAACCCCACCATCGGTTTCCCAATCGGATAATTTGGGTGGGAGTTATAGCAATCTTTAATCGAAACCATGATTTTCCGACGGCGCAAAATATTTGCTCTGCTGAAGTTGGCTCTAACTCGCCAGGGAATTATCGATTTGAGCTGAAACTTGGCAAACCAGTTCAGTATCGAGTCCCCTGCAGAACCCCACCATCGGTTACCCAATCGGATAATTTGGGGGAGAGATACAGCAATCTTTAACCGAAAACATGATTTTCCGACGGCGCAAAATATTTGCGCTGCTGAAGTTGGCTCTCACTCCCCAGTGACTTAACGAATTGAGCTGAAACTTGGCAAACCTGTTCAGTATCGTGTCCCCTGCAGAACCCCACCATCGGTTACCCAATCGGATAATTTGGGTGGGAGCAATCTTTAACCGAAACCAAAATTTTCCGACGGCGCAAAAATTGTGCGCTGCTGAAGTTGGCTCTAACTTCCCAGGGAATTATCGGATTGAGCTGAAACTTATCAAACCTGTTCAGTATCGAGTCCCCTACAGAACCCCACCATCGGTTTCCCAATCGGATAATTTGGGGGAGAGTTACAGCAAACTTTAACCGAAACAATGATTTTCCGACGGAGCAAAAATTGTGCGCTGCTGAAGTTGGCTCTAACTTCCCAGGGAATTATCAGATTGAGCTGAAACTTCGCAAACCTGTTCAGTATCGAGTCCCCTACAGAACCCCACCATCGGTTTCCCAATCGGATAATTTGGGGGAGATTTACAGCAATCTTTAACCGAAAACATGATTTTCCGACGGCGCAAAATATTTGCGCTGCTGAAGTTGGCTCTCACTCCCCAGTGACTTAACGAATTGAGCTGAAACTTGGCAAACCTGTTCAGTATGGACTCTCCTACAGAACCCCACCATCGGTTTCCCAATCGGATAATTTGGGGGAGAGTTATAGCAATCTTTATCCGAAACCAAGATTTTCCGACGGCGCAAAAATTGTGCGCTGCTGAAGTTGGCTCTAACTCGCCAGGGAATTATCGATTTGAGCTGAAATTTGGCAAACTTCCTCAGTATTGAGTCCCCTACAGAACCCGACCATCGGTTTCCCAATCGGATAATTTGGGTGGGATTTATAGCAATCTTTAACCGAAACCAAAATTTTCCGACGGCGCAAAAATTGTGCGCTGCTGAAGTTGGCTCTAACTTCCCAGGGAATTATAGGATTGAGCTGAAACTTGGCAAACCTGTTTAGTATCGAGTCCCCTACAGATCCCCACCATCGGTTTCCCAATCGGATAATTTGGGGGAGAGTTATAGCAATCTTTATCCGAAACCAAGATTTTCCGACGGCGCAAAAATTGTACGCTGCTGAAGTTGGCTCTAACTCGCCAGGGAATTTTCGATTTGAGCTGAAATTTAGCAAACCTCTTCAGTATCGAGTCCCCTACAGAACCCCACCATCGGTTTCCCAATCGGATAATTTGGGTGAGAGTTATAGCAATCTTTAATCGAAACCATGATTTTCCGACGGCGCAAAAGATTTGCTCTGCTGAAGTTGACTCTAACTCGCCAGGGAATTATTGTTTTGAGCTGAAACTTGGCAAACCAGTTCAGTATCGAGTCCCCTGCAGAACCCCACCATCGGTTTCCCAATCGGATAGTTTGGGTGGGAGTTATAGCAATCTTTAACCGAAACCAAGATTTTCCGACGGCGCAAAATATTTGCGATGTTGAAGTTGGCTCCAACTCCCCAGGGACTTAAAGAATTGAGCTGAAACTTGGCAAACCTGTTCAGTATCGAGTCCCCTACAGAACCCCACCATCGGTTTCCCAATCGGATAATTTGGGGGAGACTTACAGCAATCTTTAAATGAAACCATGATTTTCCGACGGCGCAAAATATTTGCGCTGCTGAAGTTGGCTTTCACTCCCCAGTGACTTAAAGAATTGAGCTGAAACTTGGCAAACCTCTTCAGTATCGAATCCCCTACAGAACCCCACCATCGGTTTCCCAATCGGATAATTTGGGTGGGAGTTATAGCAATCTTTAATCGAAACCATGATTTTCCGACGGCGCAAAATATTTGCTCTGCTGAAGTTGGCTCTAACTCGCCAGGGAATTATCGATTTGAGCTGAAACTTGGCAAACCAGTTCAGTATCGAGTCCCCTGCAGAACCCCACCATCGGTTACCCAATCGGATAATTTGGGGGAGAGATACAGCAATCTTTAACCGAAAACATGATTTTCCGACGGCGCAAAATATTTGCGCTGCTGAAGTTGGCTCTCACTCCCCAGTGACTTAACGAATTGAGCTGAAACTTGGCAAACCTGTTCAGTATCGTGTCCCCTGCAGAACCCCACCATCGGTTACCCAATCGGATAATTTGGGTGGGAGCAATCTTTAACCGAAACCAAAATTTTCCGACGGCGCAAAAATTGTGCGCTGCTGAAGTTGGCTCTAACTCCCCAGGGAATTATCGGATTGAGCTGAAACTTATCAAACCTGTTCAGTATCGAGTCCCCTACAGAACCCCACCATCGGTTTCCCAATCGGATAATTTGGGGGAGAGTTACAGCAAACTTTAACCGAAACAATGATTTTCCGACGGAGCAAAAATTGTGCGCTGCTGAAGTTGGCTCTAACTTCCCAGGGAATTATCAGATTGAGCTGAAACTTCGCAAACCTGTTCAGTATCGAGTCCCCTACAGAACCCCACCATCGGTTTCCCAATCGGATAATTTGGGGGAGATTTACAGCAATCTTTAACCGAAAACATGATTTTCCGACGGCGCAAAATATTTGCGCTGCTGAAGTTGGCTCTCACTCCCCAGTGACTTAACGAATTGAGCTGAAACTTGGCAAACCTGTTCAGTATGGACTCTCCTACAGAACCCCACCATCGGTTTCCCAATCGGATAATTTGGGGGAGAGTTATAGCAATCTTTATCCGAAACCAAGATTTTCCGACGGCGCAAAAATTGTGCGCTGCTGAAGTTGGCTCTAACTCGCCAGGGAATTATCGATTTGAGCTGAAATTTGGCAAACTTCCTCAGTATTGAGTCCCCTACAGAACCCGACCATCGGTTTCCCAATCGGATAATTTGGGTGGGATTTATAGCAATCTTTAACCGAAACCAAAATTTTCCGACGGCGCAAAAATTGTGCGCTGCTGAAGTTGGCTCTAACTTCCCAGGGAATTATAGGATTGAGCTGAAACTTGGCAAACCTGTTTAGTATCGAGTCCCCTACAGATCCCCACCATCGGTTTCCCAATCGGATAATTTGGGGGAGAGTTATAGCAATCTTTATCCGAAACCAAGATTTTCCGACGGCGCAAAAATTGTACGCTGCTGAAGTTGGCTCTAACTCGCCAGGGAATTTTCGATTTGAGCTGAAATTTAGCAAACCTCTTCAGTATCGAGTCCCCTACAGAACCCCACCATCGGTTTCCCAATCGGATAATTTGGGTGAGAGTTATAGCAATCTTTAATCGAAACCATGATTTTCCGACGGCGCAAAAGATTTGCTCTGCTGAAGTTGACTCTAACTCGCCAGGGAATTATTGTTTTGAGCTGAAACTTGGCAAACCAGTTCAGTATCGAGTCCCCTGCAGAACCCCACCATCGGTTTCCCAATCGGATAGTTTGGGTGGGAGTTATAGCAATCTTTAACCGAAACCAAAATTTTCCGATGGCGCAAAAATTGTGCGCTGGTGAAATTGGCTCGAACTTCCCAGGGAATTATCGGAATGAGCTGAAACTTCGGAAACCTGTTCAGTATCGAGTCCCATACAGAACCCCACCATCGGTTTCCCAATCGGATAATTTGGGGGAGAGATACAGCAATCTTTAACCGAAAACATGATTTTCCGACGGCGCAAAATATTTGCTCTGCTGAAGTTGGCTCTAACTCGCCAGGGAATTATCGATTTGAGCTGAAACTTGGCAAACCAGTTCAGTATCGTGTCCCCTGCAGAACCCCACCATCGGTTACCCAATCGGATAATTTGGGTGGGAGCAATCTTTAACCGAAACCAAAATTTTCCGACGGCGCAAAAATTGTGCGCTGCTGAAGTTGGCTCTAACTTCCCAGGGAATTATCGGATTGAGCTTAAACTTATCAAACCTGTTCAGTATCGAGTCCCCTACAGAACCCCACCATCGGTTTCCCAATCGGATAATTTGGGGGAGAGTTATAGCAATCTTTATCCGAAACCAAGATTTTCCGACGGCGCAAAAATTGTGCGCTGCTGAAGTTGGCTCTAACTCGCCAGGGAATTATCGATTTGAGCTGAAATTTGGCAAACTTCCTCAGTATTGAGTCCCCTACAGAACCCGACCATCGGTTTCCCAATCGGATAATTTGGGTGGGATTTATAGCAATCTTTAACCGAAACCAAAATTTTCCGACGGCGCAAAAATTGTGCGCTGCTGAAGTTGGCTCTAACTTCCCAGGGAATTATAGGATTGAGCTGAAACTTGGCAAACCTGTTTAGTATCGAGTCCCCTACAGATCCCCACCATCGGTTTCCCAATCGGATAATTTGGGGGAGAGTTATAGCAATCTTTATCCGAAACCAAGATTTTCCGACGGCGCAAAAATTGTACGCTGCTGAAGTTGGCTCTAACTCGCCAGGGAATTTTCGATTTGAGCTGAAATTTAGCAAACCTCTTCAGTATCGAGTCCCATACAGAACCCCACCATCGGTTTCCCAATCGGATAATTTGTGTGGGAGTTATAGCAATCTTTAATCGAAACCATGATTTTCCGACGGCGCAAAATATTTGCTCTGCTGAAGTTGGCTCTAACTCGCCAGGGAATTATCGATTTGAGCTGAAACTTGGCAAACCAGTTCAGTATCGAGTCCCCTGCAGAACCCCACCATCTGTTACCCAATCGGATAATTTGGGTGGGAGTTATAGCAATCTTTAACCGAAACCAAAATTTTCCGACGGCGCAAAAATTGTGCGCTGCTGAAGTTGGCTCTAACTTCCCAGGGAATTATCGGAATGAGCTGAAACTTCGGAAACCTGTTCAGTATCGAGTCCCATACAGAACCCCACCATCGGTTTCCCAATCGGATAATTTTGGGGAGAGTTATAGCAATCTTTATCCGAAACCAAGATTTTCCGACGGCGCAAAAATTGTACGCTGCTGAAGTTGGCTCTAACTCGCCAGAGAATTATCGATTTGAGCTGAAACTTAGCAAACCTCTTCAGTATCGAGTCCCCTACAGAACCCCACCATCGGTTTCCCAATCGGATAATTTGGGTGGGAGTTATAGCAATCTTTAACCGAAACCAAAATTTTCCGCCAGCGCAAAAATTGTGCGCTGCTGAAGATGGCTCTAACTTCATAGTCAATTATCGGATTCAGCTGAAACTTGGCAAACCTATTCAGTTTCGAATCCCCTACAGAACACCACCATCAGTTTCCCAATCGGAAAATTTGGGGGAGAGTTATAGCAATCTTTAACCGAAACCAAGATTTTCCGACGGCGCAAAATATTTGCGATGTTGAAGTTGGCTCCAACTCCCCAGGGACTTAAAGATTTGAGCTGAAACTTGGCAAACCTGTTCAGTATCGAGTCCCCTACAGAACCCCACCATCGGTTTCCCAATCGGATAATTTGGGGGAGACTTACAGCAATCTTTAAATGAAACCATGATTTTCAGACGGCGCAAAATATTTGCGCTGCTGAAGTTGGCTTTCACTCCCCAGTGACTTAAAGAATTGAGCTGAAACTTGGCAAACCTCTTCAGTATCGAATCCCCTACAGAACCCCACCATCGGTTTCCCAATCGGATAATTTGGGTGGGAGTTATAGCAATCTTTAATCGAAACCATGATTTTCCGACGGCGCAAAATATTTGCTCTGCTGAAGTTGGCTCTAACTCGCCAGGGAATTATCGATTTGAGCTGAAACTTGGCAAACCAGTTCAGTATCGAGTCCCCTGCAGAACCCCACCATCGGTTACCCAATCGGATAATTTGGGGGAGAGATACAGCAATCTTTAACCGAAAACATGATTTTCCGACGGCGCAAAATATTTGCGCTGCTGAAGTTGGCTCTCACTCCCCAGTGACTTAACGAATTGAGCTGAAACTTGGCAAACCTGTTCAGTATCGTGTCCCCTGCAGAACCCCACCATCGGTTACCCAATCGGATAATTTGGGTGGGAGCAATCTTTAACCGAAACCAAAATTTTCCGACGGCGCAAAAATTGTGCGCTGCTGAAGTTGGCTCTAACTTCCCAGGGAATTATCGGATTGAGCTGAAACTTATCAAACCTGTTCAGTATCGAGTCCCCTACAGAACCCCACCATCGGTTTCCCAATCGGATAATTTGGGGGAGAGTTACAGCAAACTTTAACCGAAACAATGATTTTCCGACGGAGCAAAAATTGTGCGCTGCTGAAGTTGGCTCTAACTTCCCAGGGAATTATCAGATTGAGCTGAAACTTCGCAAACCTGTTCAGTATCGAGTCCCCTACAGAACCCCACCATCGGTTTCCCAATCGGATAATTTGGGGGAGATTTACAGCAATCTTTAACCGAAAACATGATTTTCCGACGGCGCAAAATATTTGCGCTGCTGAAGTTGGCTCTCACTCCCCAGTGACTTAACGAATTGAGCTGAAACTTGGCAAACCTGTTCAGTATGGACTCTCCTACAGAACCCCACCATCGGTTTCCCAATCGGATAATTTGGGGGAGAGTTATAGCAATCTTTATCCGAAACCAAGATTTTCCGACGGCGCAAAAATTGTGCGCTGCTGAAGTTGGCTCTAACTCGCCAGGGAATTATCGATTTGAGCTGAAATTTGGCAAACTTCCTCAGTATTGAGTCCCCTACAGAACCCGACCATCGGTTTCCCAATCGGATAATTTGGGTGGGATTTATAGCAATCTTTAACCGAAACCAAAATTTTCCGACGGCGCAAAAATTGTGCGCTGCTGAAGTTGGCTCTAACTTCCCAGGGAATTATAGGATTGAGCTGAAACTTGGCAAACCTGTTTAGTATCGAGTCCCCTACAGATCCCCACCATCGGTTTCCCAATCGGATAATTTGGGGGAGAGTTATAGCAATCTTTATCCGAAACCAAGATTTTCCGACGGCGCAAAAATTGTACGCTGCTGAAGTTGGCTCTAACTCGCCAGGGAATTTTCGATTTGAGCTGAAATTTAGCAAACCTCTTCAGTATCGAGTCCCCTACAGAACCCCACCATCGGTTTCCCAATCGGATAATTTGGGTGAGAGTTATAGCAATCTTTAATCGAAACCATGATTTTCCGACGGCGCAAAAGATTTGCTCTGCTGAAGTTGACTCTAACTCGCCAGGGAATTATTGTTTTGAGCTGAAACTTGGCAAACCAGTTCAGTATCGAGTCCCCTGCAGAACCCCACCATCGGTTTCCCAATCGGATAGTTTGGGTGGGAGTTATAGCAATCTTTAACCGAAACCAAAATTTTCCGATGGCGCAAAAATTGTGCGCTGGTGAAATTGGCTCGAACTTCCCAGGGAATTATCGGAATGAGCTGAAACTTCGGAAACCTGTTCAGTATCGAGTCCCATACAGAACCCCACCATCGGTTTCCCAATCGGATAATTTGGGGGAGAGATACAGCAATCTTTAACCGAAAACATGATTTTCCGACGGCGCAAAATATTTGCTCTGCTGAAGTTGGCTCTAACTCGCCAGGGAATTATCGATTTGAGCTGAAACTTGGCAAACCAGTTCAGTATCGTGTCCCCTGCAGAACCCCACCATCGGTTACCCAATCGGATAATTTGGGTGGGAGCAATCTTTAACCGAAACCAAAATTTTCCGACGGCGCAAAAATTGTGCGCTGCTGAAGTTGGCTCTAACTTCCCAGGGAATTATCGGATTGAGCTGAAACTTATCAAACCTGTTCAGTATCGAGTCCCCTACAGAACCCCACCATCGGTTTCCCAATCGGATAATTTGGGGGAGAGTTACAACAAACTCTAACCGAAACAATGATTTTCCGACGGCGCAAAATATTTGCGCTGCTGAAGTTGGCTCTCACTCCCCAGTGACTTAACGAATTGAGCTGAAACTTGGCAAACCTGTTCAGTATCGAGTCTCCTACAGAACCCCACCATCGGTTTCCCAATCGGATAATTTGTGTGGGAGTTATAGCAATCTTTAATCGAAACCATGATTTTCCGACGGCGCAAAATATTTGCTCTGCTGAAGTTGGCTCTAACTCGCCAGGGAATTATCGATTTGAGCTGAAATTTGGCAAACTTCCTCAGTATTGAGTCCCCTACAGAACCCGACCATCGGTTTCCCAATCGGATAATTTGGGTGGGATTTATAGCAATCTTTAACCGAAACCAAAATTTTCCGACGGCGCAAAAATTGTGCGCTGCTGAAGTTGGCTCTAACTTCCCAGGGAATTATAGGATTGAGCTGAAACTTGGCAAACCTGTTTAGTATCGAGTCCCCTACAGATCCCCACCATCGGTTTCCCAATCGGATAATTTGGGGGAGAGTTATAGCAATCTTTATCCGAAACCAAGATTTTCCGACGGCGCAAAAATTGTACGCTGCTGAAGTTGGCTCTAACTCGCCAGGGAATTTTCGATTTGAGCTGAAATTTAGCAAACCTCTTCAGTATCGAGTCCCCTACAGAACCCCACCATCGGTTTCCCAATCGGATAATTTGTGTGGGAGTTATAGCAATCTTTAATCGAAACCATGATTTTCCGACGGCGCAAAATATTTGCTCTGCTGAAGTTGGCTCTAACTCGCCAGGGAATTATCGATTTGAGCTGAAACTTGGCAAACCAGTTCAGTATCGAGTCCCCTGCAGAACCCCACCATCTGTTACCCAATCGGATAATTTGGGTGGGAGTTATAGCAATCTTTAACCGAAACCAAAATTTTCCGACGGCGCAAAAATTGTGCGCTGCTGAAGTTGGCTCTATCTTCCCAGGGAATTATCGGATTGAGCTGAAACTTGGCAAACCAGTTCAGTATCGAGTCCCCTACAGATCCCCACCATCGGTTTCCCAATCGGATAATTTTGGGGAGCGTTATAGCAATCTTTATCCGAAACCAAGATTTTCCGACGGCGCAAAATATTTGCGCTGCTGAAGTTGGCTCTCTCTCCCCAGTGACTTAAAGAATTGAGCTGAAACTTGGCAAACCTCTTCAGTATCGAATCCCCTACAGAACCCCACCATCGGTTTCCCAATCGGATAATTTGGGTGGGAGTTATAGCAATCTTTAATCGAAACCATGATTTTCCGACGGCCCAAAATATTTGCTCTGGTGAAGTTGGCTCTAACTCGCCAGGGAATTATCGATTTGAGCTGAAACTTGGCAAACCAGTTCAGTATCGAGTCCCCTGCAGAACCCCACCATCGGTTACCCAATCGGATAATTTGGGGGAGAGTTACAGCAATCTTTAAATGAAACCATGATTTTCCGACGGCGCAAAATATTTGCTCTGCTGAAGTTGGCTCTAACTCGCCAGGGAATTGTCGATTTGAGCTGAAACTTGGCAAACCAGTTCAGTATCGAGTCCCCTGCAGTACCCCACCGTCGGTTTCCCAATCGGATAATTTGGGTGGGAGTTATAGCAATCTTTAACCGAAACAAAAATTTTCCGATGGCGCAAAAATTGTGCGCTGCTGAAATTGGCTCCAACTTCCCAGGGAATTATCGGAATGAGCTGAAACTTCGGAAACCTGTTCAGTATCGAGTCCCCTACAGAACCCCACCATCGGTTTCCCAATCGAATAATTTGGGGGAGAGATACAGCAATCTTTAACCGAAAATATGATTTTCCGACGGCGCAAAATATTTGCGCTGCTGAAGTTGGCTCTAACTCGCCAGGGACTTATCGATTTGAGCTGAAACTTGGCAAACCAGTTAAATATCGTGTCCCCTACAGAACCCCACCATCGGTTTCCCAATCGGATAATTTGGGGGAGAGTTACAGCAAACTTTAACCGAAACAATGATTTTCCGACGGAGCAAAAATTGTGCGCTGCTGAAGTTGGCTCTAACTTCCCAGGGAATTATCAGATTGAGCTGAAACTTCGCAAACCTGTTCAGTATCGAGTCCCCTACAGAACCCCACCATCGGTTTCCCAATCGGATAATTTGGGGGAGATTTACAGCAATCTTTAACCGAAAACATGATTTTCCGACGGCGCAAAATATTTGCGCTGCTGAAGTTGGCTCTCACTCCCCAGTGACTTAACGAATTGAGCTGAAACTTGGCAAACCTGTTCAGTATGGACTCTCCTACAGAACCCCACCATCGGTTTCCCAATCGGATAATTTGGGGGAGAGTTATAGCAATCTTTATCCGAAACCAAGATTTTCCGACGGCGCAAAAATTGTGCGCTGCTGAAGTTGGCTCTAACTCGCCAGGGAATTATCGATTTGAGCTGAAATTTGGCAAACTTCCTCAGTATTGAGTCCCCTACAGAACCCGACCATCGGTTTCCCAATCGGATAATTTGGGTGGGATTTATAGCAATCTTTAACCGAAACCAAAATTTTCCGACGGCGCAAAAATTGTGCGCTGCTGAAGTTGGCTCTAACTTCCCAGGGAATTATAGGATTGAGCTGAAACTTGGCAAACCTGTTTAGTATCGAGTCCCCTACAGATCCCCACCATCGGTTTCCCAATCGGATAATTTGGGGGAGAGTTATAGCAATCTTTATCCGAAACCAAGATTTTCCGACGGCGCAAAAATTGTACGCTGCTGAAGTTGGCTCTAACTCGCCAGGGAATTTTCGATTTGAGCTGAAATTTAGCAAACCTCTTCAGTATCGAGTCCCCTACAGAACCCCACCATCGGTTTCCCAATCGGATAATTTGGGTGAGAGTTATAGCAATCTTTAATCGAAACCATGATTTTCCGACGGCGCAAAAGATTTGCTCTGCTGAAGTTGACTCTAACTCGCCAGGGAATTATTGTTTTGAGCTGAAACTTGGCAAACCAGTTCAGTATCGAGTCCCCTGCAGAACCCCACCATCGGTTTCCCAATCGGATAGTTTGGGTGGGAGTTATAGCAATCTTTAACCGAAACCAAGATTTTCCGACGGCGCAAAATATTTGCGATGTTGAAGTTGGCTCCAACTCCCCAGGGACTTAAAGAATTGAGCTGAAACTTGGCAAACCTGTTCAGTATCGAGTCCCCTACAGAACCCCACCATCGGTTTCCCAATCGGATAATTTGGGGGAGACTTACAGCAATCTTTAAATGAAACCATGATTTTCCGACGGCGCAAAATATTTGCGCTGCTGAAGTTGGCTTTCACTCCCCAGTGACTTAAAGAATTGAGCTGAAACTTGGCAAACCTCTTCAGTATCGAATCCCCTACAGAACCCCACCATCGGTTTCCCAATCGGATAATTTGGGTGGGAGTTATAGCAATCTTTAATCGAAACCATGATTTTCCGACGGCGCAAAATATTTGCTCTGCTGAAGTTGGCTCTAACTCGCCAGGGAATTATCGATTTGAGCTGAAACTTGGCAAACCAGTTCAGTATCGAGTCCCCTGCAGAACCCCACCATCGGTTACCCAATCGGATAATTTGGGGGAGAGATACAGCAATCTTTAACCGAAAACATGATTTTCCGACGGCGCAAAATATTTGCGCTGCTGAAGTTGGCTCTCACTCCCCAGTGACTTAACGAATTGAGCTGAAACTTGGCAAACCTGTTCAGTATCGTGTCCCCTGCAGAACCCCACCATCGGTTACCCAATCGGATAATTTGGGTGGGAGCAATCTTTAACCGAAACCAAAATTTTCCGACGGCGCAAAAATTGTGCGCTGCTGAAGTTGGCTCTAACTCCCCAGGGAATTATCGGATTGAGCTGAAACTTATCAAACCTGTTCAGTATCGAGTCCCCTACAGAACCCCACCATCGGTTTCCCAATCGGATAATTTGGGGGAGAGTTACAGCAAACTTTAACCGAAACAATGATTTTCCGACGGAGCAAAAATTGTGCGCTGCTGAAGTTGGCTCTAACTTCCCAGGGAATTATCAGATTGAGCTGAAACTTCGCAAACCTGTTCAGTATCGAGTCCCCTACAGAACCCCACCATCGGTTTCCCAATCGGATAATTTGGGGGAGATTTACAGCAATCTTTAACCGAAAACATGATTTTCCGACGGCGCAAAATATTTGCGCTGCTGAAGTTGGCTCTCACTCCCCAGTGACTTAACGAATTGAGCTGAAACTTGGCAAACCTGTTCAGTATGGACTCTCCTACAGAACCCCACCATCGGTTTCCCAATCGGATAATTTGGGGGAGAGTTATAGCAATCTTTATCCGAAACCAAGATTTTCCGACGGCGCAAAAATTGTGCGCTGCTGAAGTTGGCTCTAACTCGCCAGGGAATTATCGATTTGAGCTGAAATTTGGCAAACTTCCTCAGTATTGAGTCCCCTACAGAACCCGACCATCGGTTTCCCAATCGGATAATTTGGGTGGGATTTATAGCAATCTTTAACCGAAACCAAAATTTTCCGACGGCGCAAAAATTGTGCGCTGCTGAAGTTGGCTCTAACTTCCCAGGGAATTATAGGATTGAGCTGAAACTTGGCAAACCTGTTTAGTATCGAGTCCCCTACAGATCCCCACCATCGGTTTCCCAATCGGATAATTTGGGGGAGAGTTATAGCAATCTTTATCCGAAACCAAGATTTTCCGACGGCGCAAAAATTGTACGCTGCTGAAGTTGGCTCTAACTCGCCAGGGAATTTTCGATTTGAGCTGAAATTTAGCAAACCTCTTCAGTATCGAGTCCCCTACAGAACCCCACCATCGGTTTCCCAATCGGATAATTTGGGTGAGAGTTATAGCAATCTTTAATCGAAACCATGATTTTCCGACGGCGCAAAAGATTTGCTCTGCTGAAGTTGACTCTAACTCGCCAGGGAATTATTGTTTTGAGCTGAAACTTGGCAAACCAGTTCAGTATCGAGTCCCCTGCAGAACCCCACCATCGGTTTCCCAATCGGATAGTTTGGGTGGGAGTTATAGCAATCTTTAACCGAAACCAAAATTTTCCGATGGCGCAAAAATTGTGCGCTGGTGAAATTGGCTCGAACTTCCCAGGGAATTATCGGAATGAGCTGAAACTTCGGAAACCTGTTCAGTATCGAGTCCCATACAGAACCCCACCATCGGTTTCCCAATCGGATAATTTGGGGGAGAGATACAGCAATCTTTAACCGAAAACATGATTTTCCGACGGCGCAAAATATTTGCTCTGCTGAAGTTGGCTCTAACTCGCCAGGGAATTATCGATTTGAGCTGAAAATTGGCAAACCAGTTCAGTATCGTGTCCCCTGCAGAACCCCACCATCGGTTACCCAATCGGATAATTTGGGTGGGAGCAATCTTTAACCGAAACCAAAATTTTCCGACGGCGCAAAAATTGTGCGCTGCTGAAGTTGGCTCTAACTTCCCAGGGAATTATCGGATTGAGCTTAAACTTATCAAACCTGTTCAGTATCGAGTCCCCTACAGAACCCCACCATCGGTTTCCCAATCGGATAATTTGGGGGAGAGTTATAGCAATCTTTATCCGAAACCAAGATTTTCCGACGGCGCAAAAATTGTGCGCTGCTGAAGTTGGCTCTAACTCGCCAGGGAATTATCGATTTGAGCTGAAATTTGGCAAACTTCCTCAGTATTGAGTCCCCTACAGAACCCGACCATCGGTTTCCCAATCGGATAATTTGGGTGGGATTTATAGCAATCTTTAACCGAAACCAAAATTTTCCGACGGCGCAAAAATTGTGCGCTGCTGAAGTTGGCTCTAACTTCCCAGGGAATTATAGGATTGAGCTGAAACTTGGCAAACCTGTTTAGTATCGAGTCCCCTACAGATCCCCACCATCGGTTTCCCAATCGGATAATTTGGGGGAGAGTTATAGCAATCTTTATCCGAAACCAAGATTTTCCGACGGCGCAAAAATTGTACGCTGCTGAAGTTGGCTCTAACTCGCCAGGGAATTTTCGATTTGAGCTGAAATTTAGCAAACCTCTTCAGTATCGAGTCCCATACAGAACCCCACCATCGGTTTCCCAATCGGATAATTTGTGTGGGAGTTATAGCAATCTTTAATCGAAACCATGATTTTCCGACGGCGCAAAATATTTGCTCTGCTGAAGTTGGCTCTAACTCGCCAGGGAATTATCGATTTGAGCTGAAACTTGGCAAACCAGTTCAGTATCGAGTCCCCTGCAGAACCCCACCATCTGTTACCCAATCGGATAATTTGGGTGGGAGTTATAGCAATCTTTAACCGAAACCAAAATTTTCCGACGGCGCAAAAATTGTGCGCTGCTGAAGTTGGCTCTAACTTCCCAGGGAATTATCGGAATGAGCTGAAACTTCGGAAACCTGTTCAGTATCGAGTCCCATACAGAACCCCACCATCGGTTTCCCAATCGGATAATTTTGGGGAGAGTTATAGCAATCTTTATCCGAAACCAAGATTTTCCGACGGCGCAAAAATTGTACGCTGCTGAAGTTGGCTCTAACTCGCCAGAGAATTATCGATTTGAGCTGAAACTTAGCAAACCTCTTCAGTATCGAGTCCCCTACAGAACCCCACCATCGGTTTCCCAATCGGATAATTTGGGTGGGAGTTATAGCAATCTTTAACCGAAACCAAAATTTTCCGCCAGCGCAAAAATTGTGCGCTGCTGAAGATGGCTCTAACTTCATAGTCAATTATCGGATTCAGCTGAAACTTGGCAAACCTATTCAGTTTCGAATCCCCTACAGAACACCACCATCAGTTTCCCAATCGGAAAATTTGGGGGAGAGTTATAGCAATCTTTAACCGAAACCAAGATTTTCCGACGGCGCAAAATATTTGCGATGTTGAAGTTGGCTCCAACTCCCCAGGGACTTAAAGATTTGAGCTGAAACTTGGCAAACCTGTTCAGTATCGAGTCCCCTACAGAACCCCACCATCGGTTTCCCAATCGGATAATTTGGGGGAGACTTACAGCAATCTTTAAATGAAACCATGATTTTCAGACGGCGCAAAATATTTGCGCTGCTGAAGTTGGCTTTCACTCCCCAGTGACTTAAAGAATTGAGCTGAAACTTGGCAAACCTCTTCAGTATCGAATCCCCTACAGAACCCCACCATCGGTTTCCCAATCGGATAATTTGGGTGGGAGTTATAGCAATCTTTAATCGAAACCATGATTTTCCGACGGCGCAAAATATTTGCTCTGCTGAAGTTGGCTCTAACTCGCCAGGGAATTATCGATTTGAGCTGAAACTTGGCAAACCAGTTCAGTATCGAGTCCCCTGCAGAACCCCACCATCGGTTACCCAATCGGATAATTTGGGGGAGAGATACAGCAATCTTTAACCGAAAACATGATTTTCCGACGGCGCAAAATATTTGCGCTGCTGAAGTTGGCTCTCACTCCCCAGTGACTTAACGAATTGAGCTGAAACTTGGCAAACCTGTTCAGTATCGTGTCCCCTGCAGAACCCCACCATCGGTTACCCAATCGGATAATTTGGGTGGGAGCAATCTTTAACCGAAACCAAAATTTTCCGACGGCGCAAAAATTGTGCGCTGCTGAAGTTGGCTCTAACTTCCCAGGGAATTATCGGATTGAGCTGAAACTTATCAAACCTGTTCAGTATCGAGTCCCCTACAGAACCCCACCATCGGTTTCCCAATCGGATAATTTGGGGGAGAGTTACAGCAAACTTTAACCGAAACAATGATTTTCCGACGGAGCAAAAATTGTGCGCTGCTGAAGTTGGCTCTAACTTCCCAGGGAATTATCAGATTGAGCTGAAACTTCGCAAACCTGTTCAGTATCGAGTCCCCTACAGAACCCCACCATCGGTTTCCCAATCGGATAATTTGGGGGAGATTTACAGCAATCTTTAACCGAAAACATGATTTTCCGACGGCGCAAAATATTTGCGCTGCTGAAGTTGGCTCTCACTCCCCAGTGACTTAACGAATTGAGCTGAAACTTGGCAAACCTGTTCAGTATGGACTCTCCTACAGAACCCCACCATCGGTTTCCCAATCGGATAATTTGGGGGAGAGTTATAGCAATCTTTATCCGAAACCAAGATTTTCCGACGGCGCAAAAATTGTGCGCTGCTGAAGTTGGCTCTAACTCGCCAGGGAATTATCGATTTGAGCTGAAATTTGGCAAACTTCCTCAGTATTGAGTCCCCTACAGAACCCGACCATCGGTTTCCCAATCGGATAATTTGGGTGGGATTTATAGCAATCTTTAACCGAAACCAAAATTTTCCGACGGCGCAAAAATTGTGCGCTGCTGAAGTTGGCTCTAACTTCCCAGGGAATTATAGGATTGAGCTGAAACTTGGCAAACCTGTTTAGTATCGAGTCCCCTACAGATCCCCACCATCGGTTTCCCAATCGGATAATTTGGGGGAGAGTTATAGCAATCTTTATCCGAAACCAAGATTTTCCGACGGCGCAAAAATTGTACGCTGCTGAAGTTGGCTCTAACTCGCCAGGGAATTTTCGATTTGAGCTGAAATTTAGCAAACCTCTTCAGTATCGAGTCCCCTACAGAACCCCACCATCGGTTTCCCAATCGGATAATTTGGGTGAGAGTTATAGCAATCTTTAATCGAAACCATGATTTTCCGACGGCGCAAAAGATTTGCTCTGCTGAAGTTGACTCTAACTCGCCAGGGAATTATTGTTTTGAGCTGAAACTTGGCAAACCAGTTCAGTATCGAGTCCCCTGCAGAACCCCACCATCGGTTTCCCAATCGGATAGTTTGGGTGGGTGTTATAGCAATCTTTAACCGAAACCAAAATTTTCCGATGGCGCAAAAATTGTGCGCTGGTGAAATTGGCTCGAACTTCCCAGGGAATTATCGGAATGAGCTGAAACTTCGGAAACCTGTTCAGTATCGAGTCCCATACAGAACCCCACCATCGGTTTCCCAATCGGATAATTTGGGGGAGAGATACAGCAATCTTTAACCGAAAACATGATTTTCCGACGGCGCAAAATATTTGCTCTGCTGAAGTTGGCTCTAACTCGCCAGGGAATTA